>PITA01000405.1:0-20052 GCA_004023965.1 Spilogale gracilis | reverse complement strand
CTGTAAGAACTCCTCCTAGCTGTGCACCTCCCAGTTGGACTTTGCTGCCCCACCAGTACCAGGTGGTGTTTATATTCCCGTCCCTTAAATCCAGGCTTGGCCATGTGACCTGCCCTGCCCTGCCCAGTGGGAAATCAGCACAGGAGATACAAGGGGTGGTTTCCGAAGCACTTGTAAAGCAGGGCTTGCTCTTTGGACCACAGCTGGAAGCCTGGGACCATGAAGCAAATGGACCTGAGCTAGCCTTCTAGAAAGGCCATGTGAAGGAGAACTGAGGCTCTCCAGCCAATAGTCAGAACTAACTGCCAGCTCTGTGAGTAAATCTTTGTCAGATCATCCAACCTTAGTCAACTGCCCATAACTGCAGCCACATGAATGACCCCAGGTGAGACCAGCAGAAGCTCTGCTGGGCTGAGGCCAGATGGCATTGCTGACCCATAGAACCACAAGCAAATACAATGGCTATTGTTTTAAGCTACTAAGTTTTGGGGTGATTTGTTACATAGCAATAGCTAACTGATGCACTGGTAGATGAATCTGGCACAACCCTCTCTGGCTCATTCATAGGCCATGCATGGAATAAGGCACTATGCACACAATCAAGAGAAAAAACAGACCTGGTTTCTGCTTGCTTATGATATTAGCACATGCCAGGCCCTGTGCCAAAGGCAGTCGATGTGTCAACCCAGATCAGAGTGTTACTCTCTTCCTGCTGAGGGGACCAAATCTCAGAGAAAGGAAAGAAACTGTCGGCTGCAGCACACTGTATTTTCCAAAGATGGCTGCAACACTGTCTGCCCTCTGATATGTTCTATTAGGACGTTGGCACCCTCCCATCAAGAGGCAGAACCTTATTCTCTTCTTGAATGGTGGGAGGCCTGTGATTTGATTATAAACTAACAGCAGCAGGAGTGATGCTCCATGAATTCCAAGGCAAGATCATAAAAGAAGATACAGGTTCTACTTTATGAGCTGGGGCACTTGCCTTTGAAGTCTTGAGCTTCTGTACAAGGTTGCCTTGCTCTGAGGAATCCTAGGACACTCAGCAAGGCCCCATGCAGATGTTCTGGCTGACAGCTCCCACCGAGAACCCAGCTGACAGCCAGCTGTATCAAACTCCAGATGATTCTAGCCCCCAAATGTTGAGGTATCCTAGCCCTTGAATCTGTTCCCTTGAGGCCCAACAATTATAAATCAGAGACAAGGTGTCCTCACTGTGCCTTGTCCAACACACAGAATGCATGCACATAACACAATGGTAGTTTTACACCACAGAGTTTTGGGGTAGTCTGTTCCACAGCAATAATAATGAGGCATGCGAGGTCACACAGCTGGATAGGAGGAAGGGGAATGAGGTCAGACTTTGAAACTTAGCAGTCTGACTCCAGAGCCTGAGCTCTCAGTCACCACCCCTTCTACCTTCAGGAGCCTTTCACTTGCACACTCCTCTGCTTCCTTCCCGAAAAGAAGCTCAGCTCCCCTGACACTACCTCACTCCCCATCATGTCCCCAAGAGCAAGGACGACAGGGACAGGCTTGCTTCTCACTCTGTTGCTTATAGGCCACCACTGCCCACTTGGAAGCCCAAGCCCTTTCTTACCTTGGCTCCATGACAACACTCTCCCAACCTTGAGCTTTCCTTGATGACCTCAGTTCAGGGGTTGGTTTTGCTCCCCATCAAATGCCATGTGAAAATGCACCTGTGTGGGTCAGGCACATGGGAGGGAGACAAAGACGGAGCTCTGCATTCATTTCCTATTGTTCTTCAACACATTGCCACACATTTAGTGGATTAAAACAAAACAAATGTATTAGCTCACAGTCTTAAAGATCAGAAACCTACAATAGGTTTCACTGAGCTAAAACCAAGGTGTCTCCAGGGCCTGGGAGAGAGTCCGTTCCCTTCCTTCTCCAGCTTCTAGAGGCTGCCTGTGGCCTTGTAGCCCCTTCCTCCATCTTTGAAGCCAGTGGTGCAAATCTTTCTCACTGTCCTGACTCTCTCTTCCACTCATAAGGACACTTGTGATCACACTGGAACCATCAGATTGTCCAGGAAAATCTCCCCATCTCAAGATTGTTAATCATATCTGCAAAGTTCCTTTTGCATGTGAGGTAACCTATTCCCAGGTTCTGGGGACTAGGACACAGACATCTTTAGGAGGCTATCATTCTGCCTACCAAGAGCTCTTTGATAGAGATCATATTGGGTGAGGTTATATATTTATAGCATAAACTGCCACTCCTCACCAAGTATTCAGCTTTTCTTTTCTACTAGACACACTCATCCTTTCCTTGTATTCATGTATGATATGGCCATGCAGTTGAACTCTAGCCAATAGGATGTAAGCATAAGTGATAAAGTGATGGGCAAACTGCAGGCCTGCCCTATACAAACCCACTTACAGGCCTGGCCACGAACCCCCAACAGGCTTCTACTTTCCCCTTCCATGAGCTAAGTGAAAAGGACTCCAAAGACCCAGAGGAAGATGGAGCCACATGGGGGAAGGCACCAGGGTTCCTGAATGACTGTGAGACAGTATCCCCACTGACCAACATTGTATTCTCATATAAATTAAGATACTAACATTGAGGATTGTTTGTTATGGCATTTGCCTACACTGACAACATACAACACAGAAATGTACTTTAAAAGAATCTGTATAAATGTATTTCATAAATTGCATAAGGTATTCAATTTTATAAGTAAACAAAACATTAACTTACTACAGTAAGTTGATCTTAACATAGACTGTATATGAACAAGAAGGTTACTTGATAAATAACAACAAAATTAGGGAATCTGCCTCTCAGCTGTGGGCAAGAAGAAATTGGACTTATTTCTGTTTTGTATGGAGGCACAATATTGAGGAATCCTGATTAAAACACATAATTGCAAATGGTAACAAATCTATTTTAATCCACTGTAATCTCTAGAAACTCTTCAATAAACAGAGATCACCAGAAAATCTTGGTTCTGAGACCAGCACAGAAGCTAGTTAACTTGGCAACACAAGTTCATTTGGGGGAACTTCAACATTGATTCATTTATACGATGTTCACTTTCAAAAGGAGAAAAGACAATTTACCCAAAACCCTGCAGGACCAATAAAACCAAAACCAGGCAGACAAGAACAGCAAGAGCCCAGTGATCAAACAACTAGAGCTAGGAATTTCATGGGCTGAGAAGAAGGGGGTGTGTGTGTGTGTGTGTAAGCATGCACATGGACAGGAACATGACAGGGAGTCAGGGGAAGGGGTGGTCAATAAAATCCTATAGTCTTAGAAACATGACCTATTTTCCAAAATGGTCCTTTTGGGCAAATTAATGAAGGGTCCCACATCTAGAGGACCATGTGACTGGCCAGAATAAAACTGAGGGTTCCTGCAAGTATCAGTGAACAGAGCCTGGGGGACCCAAACATCGGTGTCCACAAACATTGAAAGAGAAGTTGGGGAGAACCTGTAACCCAAAGCTGTTCCTCCTAGACTGTGGTCAGTAACTTATCTGTGATACATTATAGGAGATTTGTTCTGTGGCCTCATTGGGATTGGGTGGAAAGTGAGTCCTGAGGTGCCCCTATTCCCTCTGGCACAAAAAGACATGGAAGGTTCTAGAAGCCCAGCCAACAAGTGGCCCCACTGTGGTGCCCACGACTGAAGGAGAAGGCAGCTTGTCTCAGACTGGCCTGGCCTGCTCACACCAGGAAGGACCCACTGGGGGAAGAAGGACACTCTCATTGATCAAGCACAATTCTGTGCCAACCTCTGTGTCCTGCTCTTTACATATAGTTCAGTTGAACAACAACCCTGTGTGGTAGGCTCTTTTAATCCCCATTTTAATGATGGGGGGATGGAGTCTCAGTAAGATTAGAAAGTCAGCCCCAAGAGCACACGGCCGGCCATTCATGGCAGATGGCATCCGAGTGGAGCCAGGTCCATGTGCTCAGACACCTGCTAGAGGGTTCCAGCTGCACACCGTAACTGCCAGATCCCTTTCCTCTTGACCCAGAGGCTCTGACTGAAATAAACCAGAGGAGTCATGGTGGACCCTCAGTGTCACAAGTAAAGCTATAAATGTTACCGGTGGTGAAAAAGCTGAGCTTGGCTGGCAGTGAATGAAGCAGGGAGCCAGGGTACACGGTGTGCACAGGGGGGCACTCACCCCTAGCCCCAGGGCAGCGGGCACAATGTGCTCCCCTCTTCCTTACCTCACGGGCCTCAGATTTCATAGGCTCGGTGACGCAGACCTGCTGGAACAGCACAAGAGCCCTCAGAACACTCTGAACCACTCATAGTTTACAAAACAGTGGCTGCTGTGGGTTTCCCAGGGTTCATCACCATGTGACCGCCCAGTTAGAGGTGGGGAAACTGAGGCACCAACAGGCTTGCTCCTAAATCAGGATTCAGAGACTACTGAGAGTTGATAAACTGGAGGGCCATGGTCCCCCAGCATGTTCATCAGGTATCTGATGCACTGATTGTGGGCACCAATTACAGCAATAGTAGCATTCAGCATCTCTCAGATAATATCTGAATGTACCTCTGTGTGGGGCCCTGCCTTACTTGTGGAGCAGGTGAGCAGAGGGAGTCCGGATGTTGGGGGGGGGGTAGACTGGTCCTAGAAAGGGTTCTCACCCACTTGTCCTATCTTGTAGCTCACCTGCTGGAGCGGATACCTCATTTACCCAGACTAGAGCTCTCTCTTCTATGGGACAGCAAATGCAGCTCTTCATTAAGCCCCAAACAACCAGCCCATTAAGTTTTTGTTTACTGTGTCTTTGCTTTGGGACAGTGTATGATCAGAAGCCACCTTTTCTTTCTAAGTGATGCTGATGATTCCCTGAATCCCAACAGCTCAACTAGGGTTCCGGGGGATGTCAAACCCCTTTCTTTTCTTTCCTCTAATAAATCTGTTGCCCGAACCCCTTTCCTCCCTATAAAATATGTCAAGGCATGATTTGCAGAATGACACTGAAATGCCACACTTGCACTGAGAAATGACTTGGGTGGCACTTTATGAGATCGGAGATTGGTAAGAATGTGGAATTTTCTACAAAATTCTAATTATGGTACTTTACCATTTAAAAATGTTTAAAAAATAAGTAGCATTTACATACAGTTGGCTTTTTCTAGGCCCTTCATTTTTATTGTTGATTGTTTTATTTAGAAATATCCTATCCTTCGAGAAGGAGATGGGGCTGCTGGAAGAGGAAGGGTGAGAGAGGCAGCCAGGCACCACGCCTGGCTGTGGCCGACCCAGAACATGTGTGAACGAGTGAGTGGACATGAGGATGAATGAATGATCTGGGATCCATGCCTCCCTTCTCTTCTTGTCATCTACAGAATAGCACCCAGAAATCTTGTGTACTTCACCAAAATGCCCCCCCTGCTCAGGTCTCAGGCCTATCTCGAGGGACTGGGGACGAGCTGAGGCCCAGGCCAGAGCAGTGGCTGATGGGAGCAAGATGCCATGAGGCAGCCCCTGACCTTTCCCCCCTTGGGCACCTGCTGATTTCTCAAGCCCCTCCAAGTGGTTCCCTGCTCCTCAGAGCACACCACCAAGAGTCAGAGTGGGGACCTGCACCTGGGACTAGAAGGGCCATGGCTACCAATGGGAGGAGGGGGGTCAGGATGGGCCTATCAAGCTGGATGTCAATGTGGTGGGTCTGCCCCAACCTTGAGGGAGCTGAGCGAATGAGGACAGAGTCCCAGCCAGCTTCCTGACGCACCTGTGCACTTACCTTTGTCTCCTCACCAGGCAAGAAAACAGTGCCAAACTCTGACTTGTCAATTCAATTATGAGAATAATAAGAAAACTGTATGTCCATTTTCAAATGCTCTAGCCATTCACCTCAGATTCTGGTAGCATCCTCTAGAGGTCTGAGCCCCTTCCCTCCCCACCTCTCCCCCAGATGAGCCTTGCCAGTTTAAGACATAGGGCTGGTCCCCTTCTCCTCTGGTGGGTGGGACCACACAGTGCACACTGCCTTCGGTGCCTACCCTTTACCCTGGTCCTAAAAGTTATGGGGTGACAAAATCAGTAGAGCCATTTGGCACTCCCAAATCCAGGGCCCCTACTTTTGGCTTGTCCCCTGAAAATTTCGGGCAAAGCAGAATGAGAACTAATTAAAGCATCAATATTCAGTTAGACACATTAACTATTTTCCTACTTAAAAACTTGGAGCATGAAGACATGATCTAAATGTTTCTTGGGGGAGGAAGGTCTCAAATTCTGAAAACTGCCAAGTAAACCTAACTTACTGAGGGACAGTAACCCACCACACCTCTTCAGAGGAGGGTAAATAAGATGGCACTGCCACATGAGGGTAGGCCAAAAGAAATGGTAATGTTTGTCTCAGAAAGCATGTGGGTGGCCACTGTTTTCAAGCCTCTGGGCCCCAGCTCCAATGGGGGAGAGGAGTGGGCTTATTTGGAGAAGCCCTACAGGAGAAGACAGGGAAGGAAGGCCACATGGAGATAGATGGCAGCAAGCTGAGGAAGAACCAACAGTCAAGTAAGATAGTGAGTTCCCCACCCTTAGAAGTATCCAAATATCCATTCATCCATTTACTTTGTCAACACATAGTTATTAAGGTCCAGCAACAATTTGAGTGTCAGAGAGACAAGGCTCCTGCTATGAGGGAGTTTATATTTTAGTGGGAAAGACAAATAACAAAAAATTAATAAAAATAAAAAGCCAAAAATATTTCAGTAGAGATAGGATTATGCAAAAATAAATAAATAGGGTGATGGGAGAATGTGTGGCAGCTGTCTCCTTTGCACTGGGTGGTGGGGTGAGTACTGAGCAGAAGCAGAATGGCCTCTTAGCAAGGAAGGTGTTAAAGAGCACCAGGGGGGACCCTTTCAAAGTCCTTTCATTCTGAGCCCATGACCTCACATAATGCTACATGCATGTTCACTAATGACTACTGCATGACTCCTCTCCCAAAGGAACCCTGAACCAAGCCTCCTGAGTGCATGGCTAGAGCCAGGGGGCCCAGGCACAGTGAGGGAGCAGCTTTCCCTCTCCCCCACCTGCCACCTCCTCACATTCTGCCTGCTTCCCAGGCTTGATTGCATAATTGCTGGGCCAGGACTTACAGCCTGCACAGCATGAGCTTGTAAATCTTCTCTCACATCATGAAATGCCAGCAATTTCACAGCCAGGGATTCCTGTTCTCATAAAGTCCCCACACCAGCAGACTTGTATCTAAAAGTGTCCTCTGGGCTGATGGATTGATGTTAGAGCTGCTCCAGAGCCAAACATGGGGGCAGGCCATCTCTGCCACCTGCTCGGCTATTCTGAACCCCCAGAAGTGAAGGTCATGATTATCAGGCCAGGATGCTGGGGCTCTGCCTGCAAAGTGACCCTCAAACATGGCTCCCTGAGGAGTAGAGGAATGATAATGGTGGCCCCACTCTGGGAACTGAGGCCACATTTGTATTCTACATTTGTATTTTAGGGGAAAAAGTAGTTCTAAGCAATATGCAGTTTTGATCCATACAGAGACACATCCACTTACATTTAAATTTGCCAGTGACCTTCACTCCTGGCTCCCATTTGAATGACCTGTAGGGTTTTTATGACAGCCTTCCAGAGGGCGGGGTGGGGGTGGGGGCAGTTCCCACCCATGGAGATTCCAACCCAGTAGAGTCTAGAATCTTGAAAGGAGCTCCTACATTTATATGTTTCATAGGTAAAATTTGCCACCTACTTCATTTGAAAAACAGAAAACAAACAAGAAGGACATTGTGGCAGCCTTCCAAGATGGTCCCCAATGACCCCCACCTCCTGATAGGTGTTTGTGTAATTCCCCTCCCCTCTAGAGGGAGCTGGACCTGGTGACTTACCTCTATGAACAGAACAAGAGGAAAAATGAAAGAATGTCACCTCCAAGAGGTGACAGAGATTACATAAAAACTCTGACTTCTATTTGAGCAATGGCTCTCTTTCTCTTGCCCTCAGGGGAGCCAGCTGCCATGTTGCCATCACCCTCTAGAGAGCCCCACATGGCAAGGAACTGATGTCCCCAACCAGTAGCCACTGAGGACTTGAGGCCTGACAACAGCCACATGAGTGAGCTTGGAAACACATTCTCTCCCAGCCGGGTCTTGAGATGACTGCTGCCCACCCCACCACACCCCCCCGTCACCTTGACCACAGCCATGCCAGTGATTCTGAAACAAAGGGACCCAGGAAAGTACTCCCAGATTCCTGATCCACTGAAACTTTGGTGAGTTCATAAATACAGCTATTTAAAGCTATAATGTTTGGGGGACAATTTATTATGCAGCAGTAGGTAACCAATATGGACGTATATAACAAAACATTAATAGTGGTGTATCTCTGAGCGGTGGGATTATGAGTGATCTCTATTTTTTTCTATTTGCTTATCTCTATTTTCTAATTTTTTTATATTACCACAGGCTATATTCAAAATGAAAAAAAGTCAATTTAAATTATATTCAAAAAAACTTCTAGAGGAAAACAGAAAATCTTTTGACCTTATATTAGGCAAAGCTTTCTGAAAATGGACTTTATCAAAATGAAAAACTCTTGTTCTTTAACAAACACCATCAAAGAAATAGGAAAGACAAGCCCCAGACTGGGAGAAAATATTTCCAAATCATGTATCTGATAAAGGACATGTTACCACGATACATGAAAACCAACAATAAAAAGACACGTAACCCAATTTAAAAATGAGCAAAAGATTTGACATTTCTCCAAAGAAGAGACACAAATAGATGATTTGTAGATCTAGAAGCACAAGAAAAGATGCTCAAATCATTAGTCATTAGGAAAGTGAGAATTCAAGACACAGAGATACCAATACACACCTGTTAAAAGGGCTAGAGAATTGAAATGGCAAGTGTTGACAAAGATGGGAAACAACGGTGACCTTCCTGCACTGCTGGTGGGAATGTGACACGTGGCAGCTACTCTGGAAGCAGTGTGGCAGTTTTGTAAGAAATTAAATATAAACTCGCCATGTGACCCACTCCTAGGTATCTACCCAAAAGAAATGCAAACACATCCACACTGAGACTTGTAGGCAAATATTCAAAGCAAAAATTGGAAACAGTCCAAATTTCCATTGAAAGGTGGCTGGATAAACACAACGTGGTACATCCACACAACACTATTCAGCAACAAAAAGAAACTATGTCCTGATTTATGCGACATCAATGGACAAGAACAGTATGCTAAGTGAGAGAAATCACACATAAACTACATATTGTGTGATTCTGTTTATATGAAATGTGAGAAAAGGGAAATCTATAGAGATAGATTAGTATGTCTGGGGCTGGAATGGAAGTTTGACAGCAAAGGAATGGGAATATTCTGGGGTGATAAATATGTTCTAAAACTGACCCGTAGGGTCATAATTGCATACATTTACTAAAACTCACTGAATTATACACTCACAGTGGGTGGATTTTATGTTGTGTAAATCATACCCCAATAAAGCTATAAAAAAAGTTATGACTATAACCTTGGACCCAGGAAGTTCAAGTCAAGAGCATAATCAGAAATGTACACAAAGACATATCAAGTATGCTCATAACAGTGTTTTAAGTTAATGAAAAACTAGAAGCAGTCTGAATGCTTAGTAACAGATAATAAATGATTATTAAGGGGTGATCCACCTAACTGGAGACTAGCAGGGTTCAGCTGTTGAGAATGGCATTTACAAATAAATTCTGACAATCTGTGGAGATGCTTAGGATAGAGTACAAAAGTTGTTCTGATGGCTCTATTTCTCCATGTGCAAAGCGTCCAGATATGTTATTTTTCAAATACAGCTGAATTTGTTCTGGGAATGTATATGTCTGTATGTGTAACATAACCAGATGTATATAGTTTTTCCCCCCCTTCTGGTCATTTGGAAATAAACAGTTGGTGATTATATAAGTAATTTTTGTTTCCTTTGTCCTTTATGTTTTCTGGTTGTTGTTTTTTTTTTTTTTTTAAGCATGCATTTATTTTAAAATCTGGGGGGAAGAAAATAAAATCTGGGAAAAAAAATCTAAAAACCTCATCTAAGGAAAGCAATGGCAGGCCTTTCGTCTCCTGGTCAGAGGAGGGGCTGTGGTTTCTTGAGTTAGGAGAATACCTGTCCTCAGTAAATGATGCAGAGGGCCTATCAGGTGCTGCAGATAGAGAGGGTAGTGAGCACCCCTGGAAACAGCTGTCTAAGTCCATTCATCCCAGCTGGGACTCAGCGATCTCACAACAGGGCCAGCCCTAATGCAAGGACACCTCATTACCTCATTAGTCAAGAGGAGGAGGAGCTCCTGCCAAGGAAGGGGGGGGGGAGCTGGTTTCTTTGTCACTGCAGGTGACATGCAGGGAAGGTAGCAATGAACTTAGAAACAGATGCATGAGACTTCATAGAAACTGCTGGACAAATACCCTATGATTTCACTAGGATGTGGAACTTAAAAAACAAAATGAACATAGGGAAAAGTACAGAGAGGCAAACCAAGAAACAGACTCTTAACTACAGAGAAGAACCTGATGGTTACCAGTGGGGAGGTGGAGGCGAGGGATGGGTTACATAGGGGATGGGGATTAAGAAAGACACTTGTGATAAGCACCAGGTGTTGTATGGAAGTGATGAATTACTATATTGTACACCTGAAACTGATATTACACTGTGTGTTAACTGGAATTTAAATAAAAACTTTAAAAAAACTTTTAAAAAAACCTGCTAGAAATCCAGTTCTCTAAGCTGGGAATCTTGAGGAGAGCCTAAACTTCATGGGGAGAGAGACCAGGGTTTGAGTCCTGGCTCTGCTACAGACACCACACTCTGTGGAGTCTGGGATAAGCTACACATCTCCACAGAGTCTGTTTCCCCACCTGCAAAGTGGGAGACAATAGACTGCCTATTTCCAAAATGGAAATCTACATCACTGGTCAGTAAGATTCAAGGAATAAAAGGGTTTCATTCACGCTCCGGGGTTACCATGACAAATTATTGCAACCTGGGTGACTTAAAACAGAAATTTATTCTCTGGACTTCTGGAGACTTGAAGTCCACAATCAAGGTGTTGGTGGGACCATGTCCTCTCTAAAGGGTCTAGGAAAGACCTCATTGGCTTGTTCATTGCAGAATCCCCGAAAACTAGAATAGTAACTGGTATATGCTCATTTACACAGATAACGAACAGGTTAATAATTCAGAAGACAGGGGCGCCTGGGTGGCTCAGTTGGTTGGGTGACTGCCTTCGGCTCAGGTCATGATCCCGGAGTCCCAGAATCAAGCCCCACATCGGGCTCCCTGCTCAGCAGAAAGCCTGCTTCTCCCTCTCTCACTCCCCCTGCTTGTGTTCTCTCTCTGGCTGTGTTTCTCTCTGTCAAATAAATAAAATCTTTAAAAATAATAATAATAATTCAGAGGACAGTGGATTATGTTTTGTTTTATGATAACCTTTTTATTCCTAAAATAAACATGACATACATTTATTTTATAAAATATAAAAACACAGATAAACAGAAAGCTTAAAAGGTGCCAGAATCACACCTTTCACAGATAAACCAGCAACTGCCAGTGTTTTCTTAAAAAGTTGCTATATAAATATTGGATAGCTATATAGATGGAGCAGATTCCATCTCAAGAAAGTCCTTTTTGTTCTTCTCAGGAAGAACTTGTCATCCATAACAGTTTTTTCCTGAAACTATAGGAATTCAGTCCCATCTTCAGGCTCCACTTCTCATTCTTATTCTCTTGCTTTTCCACCAATCTTCAGTTATCTCCTCCACTGAAGTCTCTCCTCAAAATCAGCTTCTTGCGGGTCAAAATCAGCTTCTTCCAAATTCTTGTTAATGTGGATATTTTGGCTTCTTTATTGTTTATTATTCTGTTATTAATGGCATCTAGAATGGTGAGTCCTTTCCAGAGGTTTCCAGTTGAGGTTGCCCAAATCCATCAGCGGAATCACTATCTATAGCAGCTATAGCCTTACATGTTTCTTAAATGAGGCTTGAAAGCTGAAATTACTCCTTGATCCATGGGCTGCTGAATGGACATTGTGTCAACAGTCATGAAAACAGTGTTCATCTCATTATACATCTCCATCTGAGCTCTTGGGTGAGCAGGTACATTGTCAAGAGCAGTATTATTGTGAAAGGATGCTTTTTTCTAAAGAGTAGCTCTCAAATACAGAAAATTCAGTGAGCTTAAAATATCCATAAATCATGTTGCAAACAGATACGCTATCATCCGGGCTTTGCTGTTCCCTTGTTTGAGCACAGGCAGAGTGGACTGGGCCTAATTCCTAAGGGCCCCAGATTTTCAGAATGTTCCGTGAGCAATGGCTTTAACTCAAAGGCACCAGCTGCATTTGACCTTCACAAGAAAGTCAGCCTGCCCTTTGATGCTCTGAGGCCAGGTATTGACTTCTCCTCTCTAGCTATGAAAGTCCTAGCTGGCATCTTCATCTACACTGAAAATCTGTTATTTAGTGTAGCCACCTTCAGGACTTGCCCAAGCGAGATCTTCTGGATAACTCGCTGCGGCTTCTGTATCAGCACTTGCTGCTTTACCTTGCACTTTAATGTTACAGAGATGACTTCTTTTCTTACACCTCATGCATCAACCTCTGCTAGCTTCAAACTTTTCTCCTCCAGCTTCCTCACCACATCCGACTTTCATAGAATGGAAGAGGTTAGGACTGGGCTCTGGATTAGGCTTTGGCTTAAGGGAGTGGTGTGGCTGATTTGATCCTCTATCCAGACCACTAAAACTTTCTCCATATCAGTTATAAGGCTGTTTCACTTTCTTATCATTTGTATACTCCCTGGAGCAGCACCTTGAATTTCCTTCAAGAACTTTTCCTTTGCATTCACAACTTAGCTTAACTAGTTTGGTACAAGAAGCCTCGCTTTTGGCCTCTCTCAGCTTTTGCCCTTGCTGCTGAGAGGGCATGGGATCACTGTCACAGAGCCAGCAGACTTGGAGGGACTTAGGATGGATGAGGTGGTGTGGACAAGTGACCCAGTGGTGAGGAGGCCCTCTCAGTGTAGACTGCCTCCCACTGCTTCACTGCAACCCCCACCACACCACCCTGCAATCAACATCTGGCACTATACAACTTCCCAGGCCCTAGGAAAAGGGTCAAGGCAGCCCCCGTACTTATGGGGATTAATTTCCCTCATTCAGTGAGATGAGTCTAAAATAAAACTTATTTCAGGAAATGGAAATAATGAAATGTATGTTTCTAGCCCATTTGAATTAATACATTAAAATCACTCCCTGCTACACCCATAAACCATTTTGTTCCATGCTGGTATTGACATATTTAAATTGAAAAACCTACATTTTTGTACATTAGTACTAACACCCCTCCATATGCCATGTTCAGGCTTTCACCAGTCAGCTGAGAGACCATTTCTAGCAGTTGCCCAGGCATTGCCATGTAGGTTAATGAGGAGCATGCACTGTGGAGCAAGACTGCCAAGATTTGCTGCTGAATGGCTGTGTGTCCCTGAGCAAACTACTTAACCCCTCTGGGCCACCATTTCTTTACCTATAAACTACCAATACAGTAATAACATCTACCCCACACCATTGCTGTGAGGATAAAGTAAACAGGAGTATGTTCTTGTGTTAGCCACTGTTGTTATTCCTTATACTTACGTGAAGATGGCATTTGGTACTTCCTATTTTATAAAACCCACGGGGGGGTGCCTGGGTGGCTCAGTTGGTTAAGTGACTGCCTTCGGCTCAGGTCATGATCCTGGAGACCCGGGATCGAGTCCCACATCGGGCTCCCTGCTCGGCGGGAAGCCTGCTTCTCCCTCTCTCACTCCCCCTGCTTGTGTTCCCTCTCTGGCTGTGTTTCTCTCTGTCAAATAAATAAAATCTTAAAAAAAAAAACCCACAGAAAGTAGAAATGTTGATGGAGTAATCATCAAACCATGACTAAGGTCAGAAATCACATGGGAAGTCTCCATTCTCCAATGAGCACCTTCTGAATTGGCTTGCTACCTGTAGGTTCCATTGTTAAAGAACAAGATTTAAGGAAAACATACAAAATCTAGAGACATACCATAACAAACTGGATGAGTGCCTCACCATATCCCTTCAGCATTTCCCATTTCCATGTACTCCAGCCTGGTTTCTCATCTACCTACACTGAAATTGTCATCTCAGGTGTTACTCTGGGGGAAACCCAAAATCAGAAACACATACTATTCAAGACTGTGTCTTTTTTTTTTTTCAAAAGATTGTATTTATTTATTTGACAGAGAGAGAGAGATCACAAGTAGGCAGAGAGGCAGGCAGAGAGGAGGAAGCAGGCTCCCTGCTGAGCAGAGAGCCTGATATGGGCCCCAATCCCAGGACCCCAAGATCATGACCTGAGCCAAAGGCAGAGGCTTTAACCCACTGAGCCACCCAGGCACCCTCAAGACTGTGTCTTAACAGACATACTCCATGATGTGATAATGTTTTTAAATTAGGGGAGGATATTAACATCTCTCCTAACTTTAAGAGCCATTGTTAGTTTTTCAAAATAAGCTATTGTCCAAGTTTTAAACACATGACATTTGGATGGATTTCTGGGAACACTCCTATGTGTGAAAGTCGAGGACCATCTGTGATTCAGTCACTCCTTGTCTTAATGAACTTTTGGGTTATTTTCAACTACTGCTAGCACAAACAATGCTTCAACTAACATCTTCGGCTAAATCTGTGCACACATCTTTGATTCTCTCTTAAGCACAAATCCCCAAGAAAGGGATCACTGTGTCAAAGGACGTGCATCCATTCATATGGCCAAATTGCTCCCCAGAAAGGCTGTCCCAGTTTAGACTACACTCCTTCCCTAGGTCTGGCTTGAGAAGCATTTTCTCAACTCTGTTTTCTGCTCATCCATAGTCATGCAAACACCACCTTTGCCCCTGGCTGAGGAGAGGTGAAAGGCCGGTGAGCTGCAGGTAGTGAGCTCAGATACAGTGGATATCAGGCAGGGGCAGAAATCTGGGTCCAGCCTCAGGGTTAAGAGACGGAGGTGAGGGTGCCTGGGTGGCTCAGTGGGTTGAGCCTCTGCCTTCGGCTCAGGTCATGATCTCAGGGTCCTGGGATTGAGGCCCACATCGGGCTCTCTGCTCAGCAGGGAGCCTGCTTCCTCCTCTCTCTCTGCCTGCCTCTCTGCTTACTTGTGATCTCTTTCTGTCAAATAAATAAATAAAATCTTTAAAAAAGAGAGAGACTGAGGTGAGTAATAAGAATGAGAGTCCAAGTCAAGGCTGACCCAGAGAGCAGGACCACAGCTGCTAAACTGAAATTTTCTGTAGGAACTAAATGTGAGGCCTCACCACACAGCTCGTTGTGTAAAGGCTGCATCTCTGTGAACCAGGGTAGGGCCTGGATGGCACATATGACACCTTCATGCAAATTAGGAAAGGATGCCTCTTGTTCAGGTTAAAAAAGGTCAAGTTAGTATATTCCCACATAACCTAACACAGCTCCGGCTGGTGTGCAGGAGCCCCCGGCTCCAAGTGCATACATACCACAGGGGCACACCTGGGGCCCACAGCACACGCTCCCCTCCCCTTTCCACCCACCCCTGGTGAGGTGAGGCAATCATGTCAAGTTCACAGTCTCAGGGGTCTGAGAATCAGGCATCAGAGGCCATGAGGCATCAAAGGCCATCAGTAAGATGGCAAAAGGCAGCTGGAGTTCAGGCAGCAGCCCAGTTTATGCACGGGCCCAAGTGCCATTGTGAATTTAGGTCAAAGACAGCTCTTCCCCCCTACCTACCTACCCACCCAGAGTCTCTGCGCCATCCTGTGTGCACTCACATAAACCAGAGTCAATCTACCATGTGCATGACGCCCTTTAGGTGAATTCCTGAACACGGGCCACCAGGCATCATTCACTCAAAATCTACAGCTGAGTAGCAACCCCCACCTGGTCGTAGGTTGCGGGTCCTCAAGACCTGCTCGGTGTAAGCTCAGGATGGAGCGGACTTCAGGGACTTGTGCAGGGCGGAGCTGTAGAGGCAGAATTCAGCCCAGGCTTCAGCCACCTCCCAAAGTAGTTCTCCGGGCTCACAACTGCCAATTAAAGGCCTCGAAGATGAAAGAGGAAGGCTCTGGAAAGCAGCTGGGCAAGAAGAAAGCCAAGCCAAGCAGTGTGTTACAGCTTCCTAAGCTCGGGAGCTCTCCGCCCCGCTGGTACTTTGTCAGCAGCACCTTCACCGTAAGCGTCGTTGCTGCAAAACTGATTGGCCGTAAGGCAATTCTGTCGTAAAAGCTAAAACAAGGACACCTAGAAGAGGGGTGTGTAAAAAGGGATGATGAAACATGAAGGTTAATAGAAGCTTCCCAAGTCCTAGGATGCCCACTTGTAACGGAGCACCGTATTGTGTTGTGAAAACCTCCCACAGGGCTGCTGGTCCTGGGCGTGTGGAGGAAAGGCTGAAGCTCCAACCCACCGGTGACGGAGCTTTGCTATCGTGGGGCCTGGGGTGTCCTCTCTTGCGGGACAGCGTAGCTTGCCGCCTGACCCTCCACTGTTTCACAGCTCCCGGGAGCTGGTCACGGAATTTTCTAGCAAGGTAGTCTACGCGGCTATTACCATCCACTGTTTGAAGACCACCCCCTGCGCTGGTCATGGTAGAGAGCACTGTGAAGGCCAGCGGAGATCCATAGATAGTCATTTCCCTTCTCCGGGTGGGGGAACAGCTCCAAGACCCCCAGTGGATGCCTGAAGCCACTGATGCTACCCAAGCCTAGATACTCTTTTTTCCCCCAAAACATACACAACCAGGATAAAGTTTAATTTATAAATGTGGCACAGTAAGAGATTCACAATTACCAAGCTTAAAATAGAATGGTTATAACAACACGCTGTAATAAAAATTATGAGTGTATCCCTCTCAACAGATCTTACTGCCCTGTACTCCCTCTTCCTGCAATAATAGGAGAGGGTAAAACGCTCCGGGACAACAAGTGAGGGGAATGACCTAGGCACAGTGGCTCACTGGGTTGCCACTGACCTGACCACATGTCAGAAGGAGGACCATCCGCTTCCAGACCATGGTTGGCGATTGGTAACAGAAACCCCCAGAATGAAATGAGAGGAGGGTCTACTGTAACATAAAAGTGAGAACTTTGTCCATGGAGAAATAAAACCCAACTGACAACCAGCTTCCATACATTAGCTCTGCCAAGGACCGTGGATTCATCAATGGCGGAATGTCACCATCCTGCCCGTTATTTTATCTTTTACTGCAAAACTGACTTACGGTCAATTAGTTATGCAGTGAAAATGCCTGGGGCAAAGATGTTTACAGTAAAACTACCCAGAACCGATTCTGGGTGTTGCTCAATCAAGAGCTTGTACTACAAAAACCTGGAGGGGGTCTCGCAGAGGCGCTCCCCTGGCCTGGCTTCTGCTCCCGTTTGGCTCTGACAAAACCCACATTTTCAACGTTCTCAGCGCCTCACCAGCAGACTCCTGTGGGAGCCAGTTAATCACCCCAGACTTCCGGAAGAAGCCCCATCCACTCCTGCGCCAGACCCTGCCTCCCAACTCCTTCCCACCCCGGAGCCCCAGAACCCCAGCTGTCTGCCCCACCAGAGCCTGGAAGCACTGGCCCAGAGCAGCCTCTGCCCTTCAGCCACATGGAGGGGTATGATGCATGGAGGTCCCCTTGGCTGGGGAGACGGCAGCCTGACAAGCTCCCTCCACCCTGCCCTGCCCCCTTCTCCCTGTAGTTATATCTGTGCTCAGCAGCCAGGCTCACCACCCCAGAGAATGAAGAGGAAATGCTCATCCCACACACCATGCTTATTTCCTTATTTACTTCCTTACTATCTACTCCCCCTAGATGAATGCAAGCTCCATGAGGAAGGATTTATGTTTTTATCCTATTGCTAGTATAACAAATTCCCACAAACCTGGTTTAAAACAACACAGATTTATTATCCTACAGTTCTAGAAGGCGGAGAGCTCACCAGGCTAAAATCAGGGGCATAGCTGCATTCTTTTCTGGAAGGGGAGAATCCAGCTCCTTCCTCTTTCCAGCTTCTACAGGCCACCCACATTCCTTGGATCGTGGCCCTCTTCCATCATCAAAGCCTGAAATCCCATCGCCCTGACCTCTGCTTGGCCCTCACATCTGACTCTGTCTCTCTTGTCTTCCCCACTGTACTTAGAAGGACCCTCGTGATTGAATCTCCTGCTCCCCATCTTGTTCCCCAAGATAATCTATCTTCTGGGCAGCTGATTTGCAACCCTAAACCCTCCCCCCACACCCCGCTAGCATTTAGCACAGCCTATGTACCTGGTCCAGGATTAGAACATGGACCTCCAGGGGATGGGGCAGACCTCATTCCACATACCACAGAGTTTCTTGTTTGCCATTGTATTCCCAGTGCCTGAACAGTATCCAACAAGTAGCAGGCCCTCCATAAATACTTGCTGAATGGATAAGTGAATGCATGCATAAACAAATCACTACAAATAATATTTAATTTTTAAGTAAACATCTAATCATGCTTATTAAGTGCTGGGCACTATTCACAATGCCTTATATGTATTAACTCATCAGATCCCCAACATCTCCATGAAGTACATGTTATTATTACTTGCCTTCTTTTTTTTTTTTTTAAGATTTTGCTTATTTATTTGACAGACAGATCACAAGTAGGCAGAGACAGAGGAGGAGGCAGGCTCCCTGCCAAGCAGAGAGGCAGATGTGGGCCTCGACCCCAGGACCCTGAGATCATGACCTGAGCCAAAGGCAGAGGCTTTAACCCACTGAGCCACCCTGGCACCCTATTACCTGCCTTCTGCAGATGAGGACGTTAAGGCACAGGTGGGTAGGTGGCCCTCGTCTATGCAGTGAGTTAAGTGGTAAAGCCAGGATATAAGCTTAGATTTGCTGGGCCCTGGCTATGCACATTACGTTTCTGATCTCATTTCATCCTTACAAAAGGCCATGGGGAAAATGGGCAGAGAATTAAGTCACCACTCGGCTGAGGGGTTCTGAAGGGTTCTGTAGGGCAGTGGATTGCATGTTACTTCTTCAGGCTCCTTTGATGTGAATCAGATCAGGACCCCAGTTCCTAAAAGGACTGTGGGTGCTCATGTCCGCACCATGATGCGGGACCCCTGTATAACTACTACAGCTAGTACCTGTGCCCCCGGTGGGCCTGTAGCAGACCCTGAACTTCACCAGACAGTTGTGGCCGCTCTGTCTCCTGGAAGACTGTTCTTCAAGGAACAGGAGCCTGTTGCAAACCTCATCCAGAGCTGAAGTTGCATTGCCCGTTCCCCTGATGATGACTCTGGGGATCCCCCTAGCTGGGCCCCACACCTGTTTTGCATGGGCTAGAGCAGCTCACTCTAGCCTGCTGGCCCCATCACTGGACCTGGGGGGGCGGGGCAGGGGGGCGGGGCGCTACCCCTCCAGAGTCACTTTTGATTTACCCTGCTGGCCTGCTCTTCAATGCCATGAGCACACAGGCCTGCAGGAAGCCCCCAGACTCAGGCCTCACTTCCCCCAGTCCTGCAGGGAGAACACTGCTCTCGCACAAGGAGACAGCACTACCCCCTCACTTGCACCTTAACCTTAGCAATCCAAGCCAAGAAGAGTGAAACTCACTTGTGCCTGCCAGCACAGTGGGGCAGCACATTTTCTGTTCCTGCCAGCACATTTTTCTAGGTCAATGTCAAATCAGGGAAATCCAATACCACATGTCCCAACTTTTGATTTTGAAAACAGAGAAGTTGCTTTCCAAAATAAATAGTGTTTACAAGCAAAGGCTAGAGAAGATTCCATTAGCAATGGACTCGGTGCCCAGGGAGGACAGATTCTTCCTGGCTTGGTTGCAGTAAACCCAATGCCAGCCGCAGCTCCAGCCCCAGGAGAGGCGGGACTACGGGGAGAACACATGTGTATGCACATGTGTATTGATGTGTACCTGCTTGTGTGCATCCATGTGCATTTGCTTACATGTTCACATGCATGTTTCCATAAGGGTCGCTGGGTATGATTAGCATGCACGTGTGAATTGAGAAGCCTACACCC
>PITA01000404.1:8530-283656 GCA_004023965.1 Spilogale gracilis | reverse complement strand
CCCCCCCCCAGGTTTTTGCTTCCTGCAGCCCCCTTCAGCCTTGCCGCAGCGTGCGTACCTCTAAAACAAGCTGCCGAAGCAGTTCCTCAGCTACCCCTGGATCCACATAGCATGTTGGCCTTTGAACTATTTCTCATCAGCCGCTTCATTTACCTCCTTTGAGATGGGAAGTCACTTGGCTGCTAGAAACATCCCCGCTGCTTCATGGCCGGCGGCGGGGGGGGGGGGGGGGGGATCAACGAAGACCAGTCCTCTTTCTAGATTAGAAATGGGCTGTTCTAGACCTGCTGAAAGATTGTGAGTTCATTCATATTGATCCTACACGATTTTGGTCTTACCCTGCTCTGGGATGTGACCTACGCTGGTGGCTGAGCTAGGTCCCTGGACTCTGGCTCTTCCAGAGCCTCCTGGAGAGGAGGCTGAGGTGTAAGGGCCCTCGGCATCTGCCGTAGGGCTGCCTCTCGACTTCCTTCTCCACGTGCTGCTGGAATCCAACGTAACAGCGTCTGGGTCTTGGGCTCCTGCTCCTAAGTCCTGAGCATGAGAACTGCCACCTCATTGTGCTTCGCTCAGCATGAGGGGGCCAGCTCGGGCTGGGGGCCAGCTGTGCAGCAGCTTTCCTGGTTGTAGTTGGTGGTCCCTCTCTGCTTACTCCACAGCATCTTAGGGTGGGGGGAGCTGCCGTGCTGCCACTATACTTCTGAATTTTAAGAATGACAGTCTTACAGAGAGGTGGGGCTTGGGGTGTCTGCCACCCTCAGCCCCCTGCCAGTCTGTGGGGAGCCGGGCCCAGAGCCTGGAGCTTCCCTGTGCTCTGTGCTGTATCTGCCTGGACAGACCCCAGGCTCCCCCACCCATGGCCCACGATTGTGAGCTGGAGAGCAGGGGAAGGAGAAGGAGAGATGAAAATGGGAGGACTGCTCCTTGAAATCCCTGACATTTTCTAAAGACAGCGTCTGAGGAGGACTGTCCTCAGGGACAACCCAGTATTGGGAAGAAAGTGGGAGTGCCTCCTTGGAGCCCCCCAGAACGGGGGAATGACAAGGGAATCCACCGATGACAGAGAAGTGTGTGGCCAAGTGCCCAACTGTGGCAAAGGCAGCTCAGGTAGCTGATGGGCTGTGTCAGAGAAGCACAGTAGAGGCTGTGTGTCACCCTGGACCACAGTGTGGGGAGAAGGTCTGCCTCAGGGAAGGCATGCATGATGGGCTCCAACCTCGGCCTCCCTCTGCTCCAAGTAGCCCTGTGGTTGGCCTGGGACATGGATGCAGGAGAGGGTGCAGGATGGCCTCTCTCAGGCGGCAGCCAGGGGCATCTGAGACTGTTGGCAGGAGTGGGGCAGGTGTGCTGAGGTAAACTGCCGGGGCCCACGCCTGGAGGGGCCCTTCTGGAGCTCTGCCTGGAGGAGGAGGGGGCAGTCACCAGAACCCTCCCCCCACCCCAGTGCTGGCAGTTCCAAATCCAGAGGGGAGGGGATGACACAAAGGCACCTGTGTGTGGACAAAGCCCAGTGCCTCCGTTAGTTTCTTTCCCCCACAGTGCTGAGCCTTGGCAGGATCCTGCAATCAGCAGTTCCACGGGGACCAGGCCCCTTGGAGGAGCTTGCCTCATTGAGGAGTCTGGGTCCTTGCCAGGCGGGGGCTCTTGGCAGCTGCCCTGGCTCCTGCTTTTGTTTGGTTGTCCCCCACCACTTGGTGAGCAGGAGCCCAGCCCCTGGGACAGGCACGGGCTCCCTGCTTCCCTCTGCCTTCCTGACTCTGAAAGGCAGACTCGAGTCTTCCCGGAGCTGCTGCTGCTCCTCAAGCTTCCACAGTGGGCCTTGCACGGAATAACCGGGGACTTGGGGTCCTGGGGTGTGGGGCTGGCGGGAGGCTGGGGACAGGATGTGAATGCCAGCTCCCCTTCCTCCCCTATACATCCGAAGGCTCTTTCCTGCCTTCTGCCCAGCAGCTCTAGAGGTCTCTTACAGTTTTTCTTTTCTCAAGTAAAACAACCTGAGAGACTCCTTCGTGATACCCTGCTGGGGGTGGTATGGGGAGACAGCTGCTCATGTGGCTTCCTGTGGCTCAGCCTCTGCCTTGAGGCTGCCCTGAGCTCGGGAATCATCGACTGAGCATTGTGGGCAATGCCCAAAGGTCTGTCGCACTTGAAGCAAATCCAGGTGTGAAAGTCTGGGGAAAAAAGTGATTTTTCTCTTCATAAAACACTGACTACAAAATCCACACTCTGTTGGGAGTTTGTGCCTGCGCCCTCCTCCCGGCTCTGAGGAGACTTCGCCACGGGCGTCATTTCGCCACCTGCCCCCGGGTCTCCGCGGCCTGCCTGCAGAGCGGCCGTGTTGAAGCCTGCTCTCTGTCCGCAGCTCCGGGTGGGCCCCGCGGGAACAGCTAGCTCCTCGGCGCAGCCACCGCTTTACAATGTCACATCTCTAGGCGGTTGTTCTAGTATTTGATTCGAAGGCCGTCTGCCTGCCCATTGTGTTAGGCGGGGCATCCTGGCTACCCTGATTTTCCTCCTGGAGTCCCTAGTGGGAATCTCAGAGGTGGTGTCCATCTTGGGCTGGCCCCCCTGTCTGGGGTCGAAAGTCAGGAGCGTCTCCCTCAGGACAACCCTGCAGAAGCTCTCCCCTGAGAGATGGGCTAACCGGCCTGGCTGCTGTGGGGCCTGACAGCTTCTCCGTGGAAGAGCCTAGAAAATCGCTCACGCCCCCACGCTTTAGTACAGCTCTGGGCTTTAGTAGCTCTCCCTCGAAGGCTCGTCCTAAGAACTTCACCTTCTCCCCACCTCACTTCACCTGCCTCAGGCCTGCAGCCTCCCTGTCCCGCTCCTTTTCCTCTTCCCCTTGGCCCCTGCCCGCCTTTCCCCAAGTGTTTTCTAAAAGATATTTGATTTCAGCGAGAGCTGGGCTGAGGTCCATGCAATATGCTCCCACTGTCTTTGTGCTTGTTGGGCGGGCGGAGGGCTCCTGCGGGGATTCTGGGTAATTGGGTTAGTGGCCAGCTCATGTCAGGAAATTAAAAGGAGGCTCCGATCAGGTTCCCGCTGCATGGGATTTAATGGCTTTGTATTTATAGAGTATTTCTGCCTCTAGCCCCTGCCAGAAATACCACTTTTCTGGTCCTGTGAATGAAGAAAGAGGATGAGAGATGACTTGCCTTTAAAAATTCTTTTTTCTTTTCCAAAATGCATTAGTGTTCTGAAACAAACCAGCTCTCTCGGCACTTAAGAAAATAGTTTTGAACTAGAGCCCAAGAACGCTAATGTATATTTGTATCCCGCCCCCACCACCCCAAACCACTTTCATCTTATAGACATGTGCTCTGATGCACACATGTGCACACGTGCGAGTACACACTCAGGTCTGACCGCTCACGAGATCGTCCTACGTGGTCTGCAGCCTCTGGGCCGCTCAGGCATGATGACCAGATGACCTTTGGTTGGGGAGATGTTAACCTAATGAAGCCGTAAGGGATGATCCTGTCTGTGTTGAGTCCTTATGACTGTCCACACAGGACTTTTGGTGTGCCAGAGCATGAAGCATGTGGTCATACAGACCCAGCGAGACCCAGTGTCACCACTGCTCAGTTCCTTGAGTGCTTTACTTGGGAAGCCTCCTTTTCCTCCTCTGTAAAATGGGAATCCTAATTGCAGTCATTTTCATCTTGTTCCCAACTCTTCAGGGAAAGCCCCAGAGTTGTACCACAAAGTCAGATGTCAGTCACTGATTGGAGATAGATGGTCTTCATCATTTATGTAATTGATTTTCTTCTGTGATCCAGGAGGCAGTTTTGAATATCCCATGGCTGGCCTCCTCTCCATCCTTGGCCAGTGACCTTGCTTCACATTTCTTGAAAAAGTAGAAACAATCAAGTGGGGGAGTTTCTTACCACCTGCTATTGATTCCACAGACGCGCCTTCTGGCTGTCGTCACCCCCGTTTAGAGAGATCTCTGCTCTATCAGAAGCTTGGTCTCCCCGCCTGTGCGGGGAAGACTCTTTCTTCATCGAGGACTTCAGTCCTGTGGTGATCATTTCTGCTTCCAGCGTCATCAAAGTCTTCCTCGCTGCTGGATCATTTTCATCAGCACACAAACATACTTTTATTTTCCCCTTAGAAAAACAAAATTTAAATTTAAAAATCCCTGCAACTTCACCTTCATCCAGCTACTGCTCCCTCACCTTGCTCCCCTTTCCAACCAGACTTCCCCAAAGATCTGAAGCGTTTACTGTATCTACTTCTTTACCCCATCCACTTAAAAAAAAATTCCTTAAAAAGTAAGCATTGAGTAGATTCAAGAAAATATTTATAGTATATTAGGCTAAGGCTAAGCTTCTGTAAAAAAGAGACTCCCTTCCCCTCTCAACACAAATGAACACAGACCAGAAGCTTAATTGTAGTCCTCTGTCATGTCTCATGGAACAGTCCAGAAGTCAGAGGTGATCTGGGACTGGTTGGCAGCTTGGCCAGCCTTAGCAGGTGGACCCAGTTTCCACTCTCTTTCAGGCGGCCAAAGGAAGCATAGCCTAGCCAGCTCGTTGGAAGGATGGGAGCCAGAAGTGGCACGTGTTCCTTCCACTCATAGCCCATTGGTGGAACCTGGTCATATGGCCACACCTCTGCATGGATGTGGGAATTGTAGTCTTTAGCTGGGTGGGGTGCCGTGTGTCCTGCTAAAATTCTCTTGGTGTGGAAAATAGGAATGATGTGTTTTGGTGGGCAAGCACTGTTAATGACAAAAGTAATGTAAAGTATGAAAAATACTGATACCTTCCATCCAATGCAGGAAAAAAAATCGCCCTGAATTTTCGGATTCCCTTTGTGCCCTTCCTCAATTTCATTACCATCAGCGGTAACTTACCCTGGTTTCACATTGTTTTTCCTTTGCTTTTTAAAATAGTTTTATCATGTTTATATCTCTGTAGGTATCAGGGGGTTGTTTGTATTAAATGAAATTATATTATACATACTCTGCATCTGGAATATTTTAGATGATGTTTCTGAGATGAATGTTGTTGCATGGTGCTGTAATTCATTCATTTTCTTTGCTGCATGGCAGGGGGCAGCCGGAGGACAAATACTTCAGGCTTTGTGAGCCAGAAGGCCTCTGTGGCAGTTACGGAACTCTGCCATTGTTGGGTGCCCAAGCCGCCATAGATGATAGACAGATGAACAGAGCTGTGTTCTGATGAACAGGCAAAGCCCTGGGTTTAGCCCAAAGCCCTTAGTTTGCAGACTCCTGCCCTGTAGTATCACTGGATGAGTTTAGGGGAGTTCGTTTTTTCTTCTACTGCTGAGGAAGCAATGCCGCACACGCTCTGTCCTGATGTTCCCGCGACAGGGGTTTCAGGCCTGGGGGAAGGAAGTGCCGGGGTGGGGGGGGTGCAGCGTCCACTTTATCAGATACTATGAAATTGTCTTTGATCCTGGTGTCCTGACTTCTTACTTGTGTTTAGACCTTCTGGTTGCTCCCTATCCTCACCAACACTTTAATTTTTGCTAGCGTGGGTAAATGGTGTCTTAATATGTACTCCCTTCACTGTCAGATAAGTGTATTTCATATGCATCCCAGCCCCTTGGGATTCCTTCTCCGTGAGGTGCTTGTCTGAGCCTTTTCCCTGTTTTTCTACTTTATTTTTTTACTTTGTGTGATCTAGCCCCTCCTACCTTTTCGGTGTCATCTGGTCCCACTCCTCTCCTGGCCCCTCCCTGCTGCTCTGTCTGCTCCAGCCTCTGTCCCACCCTAGAGGCTTTGGGCTCTTCCCTGCCCGGAATGCTCTCCCTGCGGCTGACCCCTCATCCTTGCAGCCCAAACCCAAGTGCCATCTCAGCAAGGCCTCTCTTCCCATTTCCTTTCTTTTTTTTTTTTAAATTAAAAAAAAATTTTTAAAAAGATTTTATTTATTTGACAGAGATTAACACAGTCAGAGAGGGAACACAAACAGGGGGAGTAAGAGAGGGAGAAGCAGGCTTCCCACTGAGCAGGGAGCCCGATGTGGGGCTCGATTCCCGGTCTCCGGGATCATGACCTGAGCCGAAGGCAGTCGCTCAACCAACTGAGCCACCCAGGCACCCCCCACTTCCTTTCTTATCCTATCCTTTTGTTTACTGCCTCGTTGAACTTCTCCCAACTTGAAATTATTTATTCATTTGTTTGCATGCCTTTTACTGCGACTGCCTCTAATCCCAATTGTTACTGATTTAGAGATTGATGGATTGCTTTGAAAATTGGAAGTCCTTGCACATTAACTTTTTGCAAACAATTTTAGGAGTTTCACGGAACCCCTGAAGCACCCACCTAAGAGATTCCTGAAGTCAGATTAAGACCTGTGATGAATAGGGTGTCTGGGTGGCTCAGTTGGTTGGGCGGCTGCCTTCAGCTCAGGTCTTGATCCTGGAGTCCCGATAGAAAGAACCTGAGAAATAATTCAGGCTCCCGGATGGTAAATTGCCTTTTAGTTGCATTGTCAGTTGTAGGGTGGGGAGTGGCTGCCTAGATACCGTGATCCAAAACAGTCATGCACAGTTGGGTTCAGTAGGCCAGAGTGCTGTGAGCGATTAGTGATGTCTGCTACAGACTAGGAAATGGAGGGCAGGGCACAGCTGGCAGCTATTGGCCACACAGCTGTGGTGAGTTTAATTTGTCGAGGCCACGCTGCTAGTAAATAAGAGAGCTGAGTGGGGGTTAGTCTCCTTGGTTATGTGAGAATTCCTTTTAAGAAGCCCATTCCAACTCAGTGTAGATAGCTTGGCCAGTAGCAAAGCCTGTAGTTTTTCCTGAAAGGGAAGAGACGAGGAAGGAAAAGGAGGGGGGGACTGGGTCTAACTGCATGCAGTGTTGGAGACGCTCTGGCAGCCGGGAGTGCAGGGACTGCCCAGGCTTGCTGAAATGCCCTTGGGCGTGTGATGGCCTGAGGGAGACTGGTCGGGAGAAGAGAGCAGCTGGTGGATAATTGAATAGACAAAGGGCCAGGGGCTCATCTTGAAGGACCATTGTATCCATGCGGGGGCTGCTGGCACAAGTCCCAGCATATTAGGTGGCCTGTGGGTTTATCCACGTATAAGCCTCCCTTGACGTCTAGTGAGTCAGGCCTGCGACTCTCTCTTTCCCATTATGATTGGGCACTGGGGTAAGAGGCAGCCCCAAATAGCCATCCTGTCCTAGGCAGCAGGTGAGCTCACCTGTCACCCGGAACCCCCTTCAGGACAGGTGGCTGCAGGAAGCCATGCGCGTGCAGGGGTGTAGATGAGGGCATTCTGCTGTGCTGGGACACCGGCCAGCATGCCCCCATGGCCCGCAGCTTCTGGGTACCCACATCACCTTCTGGGTGGTTTCCTCTTTCTAGAGATGAGTCAGCTATAATTTGGTAGAAGTTACAGTCTGAGGCAATCCCTAAGTCCCCAAGGAAGAACGCTGGTCAGATAAAGTACTGAATAAAACAGGTTTAGCACAGTGCTCCCCAGACCTGGCAAGTTACCAGAATCGCTGGAGGAACATTGAAAAATTATCTGTTCCTGGGCATCACCCTAGACCTGCTGACTCAGAACCTCAAAGGGGTAAGTACTCAAAGTCTGTATCATTCAGAGGCTTTCCATGGCTTCCCAATGATCCCACTGTCTAGTGGTCTCAAGTTTAAAGCCAAGGAGATAGGACTTGGAAGTTAAGGTTCAGATCCTCCCTCTGGTATTTCCTATCTGTGTGTCCCGGAGCAGGTTACCTGTCCTTTCTGAGCTTCAGTTTTCACGTAGGAGTGGTGACAATCCTTGGAGTCTCCCTCCCTCAGTATTGTTACATAGAATTAATGAGATACAGAAATAGCTTTGTAAACACTGAAGAATTACACCAGCGTCCACTGTTTACATCATTCATAAACCAAGGACATTGAATGGAATTGGGGGCAGGGTGGAAGGGGGGCATTTGTGGGTCCTGACCATGAGCATTTTGCAATGTCAGGAGAGATCCTGCCCTTCGACGTGGACAGCAGCTCTGCAGAGGAGGCTCAGGGGAGGACAGGAGCTCAGAGGCCTTTCCCTCTCCAGCCTGGTCTGAACGTTTCCTGTGGGAAGAGAAATGTGACAGGAGCAGTGCCTGGGCCAGGCCCTAGACCAGGTGCAGGGCCCCGTTCCTCAGAGCTCTTGCTGGTTATTTTTAGTGCCTGGGCAGAAAAGAAAGAAACTTGAACTGTCCCCCGGCGGCTGTGCCCCTGCCTTCTTGGCTATTTTTACTTCCGAAAGCCTGGGCTCTTGTCCAGTTTAGGGAGGGAAAATGAGAAGAAAGGAGGGAGGGGAGGGAAGCAGGAATTATTTTACTTCCATTAAGAAAAAAGTCAGAAGGCTGATTTTACCAAGTCAGCGAGTGGACAGCTGATGCAGGACGAGGCAGCCGCCACCTCTGGACATGGATGGAGCTGTAGGGTCCTGGGAGGTCAGCAGATGGGCGCCGGTGGGATCAAGAGGTGGGGGGAGCCTGGCACCCCTTCCCTCCAAGAGGGGCCCTGCAGCTTCTTGAATGTTTCCTGTGCCCTGAGCTGGGCCGTGGGATGGGCTGCTGTAGGGAGAGGAGCACCAGCCTGGGGAGGATCCTGGTGGGGGCTGTGGGCCTACAGCTGCAGGCGGAGCCTCTGTCTTGGGTCGGAGGGTACAAGGGGAGCAAGTGTGCAGGTGCCCAGACAGGTTTCGGAGAGAAGATGGCTTGGAGCTGTGTGCTCCTGGGTGCAATACTCAACCTCTCTGAACCTTACTTCCTTAAGGGTTTTTGTTCTGTTTTGCTTTAATGTATCTGACTCATGTTGTTACAACTAAGGGGGTGTTTTTCTCTTTCTTTCCAAGAAGGAGGCTGTCAGTTCCTTCCAGACCCTACTACCTTCCATAGGCAGATGAAAGGAAAGCAGTGACTATCAAGTGCCTACTGTGTACCAAGCACTTGGCTACTTTGACACATTTTATGTTATTTAATTCCATGAAACAGAAGTATTTTTAATTGTGACAAAACGTAGCAACAAAGTCTGCCATTTCAAAGTCCATCTTGAAGTGTAGGATTCAGAGGCACTGAGCACACTGACAGTGATTCTAGTTCCCAGACATTTGCATCATCCCAATCAGAAACCCTGTACTCGGGAAACACAGTGACCCCGATTCTCCCTGCCCCAGTACCCCTGGTAACCTCCAGTCTACCCTCTGTCT
This sequence comes from Spilogale gracilis, assembly GCA_004023965.1. Lineage (NCBI taxonomy): Eukaryota > Metazoa > Chordata > Mammalia > Carnivora > Mephitidae > Spilogale > Spilogale gracilis. The sequence goes on along the minus strand of PITA01000404.1, from coordinate 274,476 downwards.
ACTCGAGGTATTTCTTATAAGTGGACTTACACAACATCTCTCCTTTCGTGTCTGGCTTCTTTCACTGAGGCTAACGTCTTCAAGGTTCGTCCACGCTGTACTTTTTCTGGCTGGGTTGTACTCCGTTGTATGGACCCACCACACTTTCTGTGTCCAGTCATCTACCAGCAGACGGGTGGGGTGCTTCCACCTTTTGACTCTTGTGAGTATGACTGCCGTGACCATTGAGATACAAATAGCTGCTAGGGTTCCAGATTTCAGTTCCCCCCGGGGAGGTGCCTGGGAATGACATTATCACGCCATAGGATAGTACGCTAGGGATGACAGTCCTGTTTCTGCTGCTTTCTGTAACAGCTGCAGCATTTTCTATTTCTGCCAGAAGCTAACAGTCTTGTTAATTAATCTTTTTATTTTTGAGATAAATGGAGATTGACATGTAGTTGTAAGAAGTAATACGCAAAAACCCCGTGTGGGTCAGAACCGTAGCTGTTCTTGGAGGTCAGAGTCAGACTGCTTCTTACCTGTGTGGTCTTGGCAAGTTCCTCACCCTCTCTTAACCTCAATTTCTCCATCCATAAAATGGGCTAAGAGAATCTTCCTCGTAGGGCTGTTGCAATCCCTAAGTGAAATAATATACATATAGTTCTTAGAGCAGAGGCCAGCCCCGAGTAACACCTGTGTCGTAGATGTGAACTTCTGCTTAGGCTCTTGGCCATAAGGTTTAGAGATGTTAGCAGATTGGCCCAGGAGGACGGCTCCCTATCCAGTCCTGGACTCAACTGCAGGACTCAGTCTGCATAGGAACATGGATTCCAGTGATTATTAGTCTTTTTGTATTCTTAGCAAATTTATGAATACTTACATTTTGGCCATACATGTTCAGGGATTAATAGTGTTGAACAGTGGTTAAAACAAAGGCTATGTATTTATTATAGTGCACGAGATCTGGAACACTTTGCATGTAAGTATAATTAATTTTTTAAGAGATTATTTATTTATTTGACAGAGCATGCACAAGCAGGGGGAGCAGCAGGCAGAAGGAGAAGTAGACTCCCCATTGAGCAGGGAGCCCAATCGGGACTCCATCCTAGGACCATGACATCATGGCCTGAGCTAAAGGCAGACACTTAATGATCAAGCTACCCAGGCACCCCTTGTTAATGCTTTTTTAAATCCAGAAAGTATCAATGAGATGATACAATCTAATAATCCCAGATAGTAATTATAAGTTAAGTAGTATTCTAATATGCTCTGAACCTGCTTTTCAGATATTTTCTAAAACTATAAGAACACAATAAGGCAACTCTCATTTCAAGTTCATGTTGCCTTCTCTTCCCTGCCCCTCATTGGGTGTTTGTAAGACTTAAGAATCCTAATTTAGAAAGTAATTGGCCATTTTATCAGTGAAAATTGCTTTCTGTTGCAAGTTACAGAGAACCTAAGCTAGTGGCTTAGGCATCAATAAATGAGATTGATTTGCCCACCTACCAAGGACTCTGGAGATGGGAGTTTGCTGGAATTTTACAGGCTTCTCAGCTGTAGTGTCGAGGACTCTGGCTCTTTTTGTCTGTCTTTAGTGTTCTTTGGGGTTCTCGCTTGGCTGCCTCATGGTTGCAAGGTGGTTGCCATAGCTCTGACTGTCGCCTTCCAGGTCAGGGCAGGAAAAAGGCAGAGCTGCACCAAACATGTCTATCCCTTGTATCAGAAAAGCAAAACCATTCCCAGAAGCCCCCCAACATGGGCTTCCCATTATAGTGCATTGGCGAGACCCAGGTCACAGGACCAGCATTTGCTATCACGGCAACTGGGAAGGTAGGGAGGGACCAGGATTGGTAGGACTGGCTAAGACACATTGCCTCTACAAACAAAATCCAGGGTCTTAGCATGAAAGACAGGAGATCGAAAGACATTTGGGGGAGACAACTAATAATGTCTGCCAGACCCACCATTAGAATTTGGTGATTTTTTTTAAAGATTTTTTAAAATTTATTTATTTGACAGAGAGAGAGATCACAAGTAGGCAGAGAGGCAGGCAGAGAGAGAGGAGGAAGCAGGCTCCCTGCTGAGCAGAGAGCCCGATGCGGGCCTCGATCCCAGGACCATGACCTGTGCCAAAAGCAGAGGCTTTAACCCACTGAGCCACCCAGGTGCCCTGGTGATTTATTTTTAAAGGATTCATGAGGTAGCAGCGTACTGTAGCACTCTGGATGAGAACGGTCCATTATCTTGTTTTCTAAAATTGTGAGAATTTCTAAAATTCTAAAATAGAGCAGTGTACTCTAGAAAATATAAAAATACATTGTCAGATAATAAGTATAAGCAGAGTTGACCTGTGTCTGTTCAGGCAGAGGGCAGAGGAATCCAGACCTCTGTCCACTGTCTCTGCCCCTTGAGTTCAGAGCAGACCACATCAATAAAGACAAATGTGTAGAAGGCAAGGAGGTGACTGGCCTGAAAGTACTATACAGATACAGAAAATAAAGAGTGCTTGGCTCTAGAAAGAGGGTGCCAAGGATGTTCAAGTCCATAAAGGGTTGTCTTGTGAAAGGGGGTGGTCTCATTGGATGGGATGGAGGGTAGAAAGTGATCTGGAGACAGAATTCAGCTCAATACAAAGGGAAACCTTAATGAGGAATGAGCTGTCCTAAGGGAATATATTTCTGGATGCTGGGAAAGGACCAGACCCTGAGATTCCTTTTGTTTTCTAAGTATGAAGGCTGTTTTGAACTGGTACATCATTTTACTCAGACGCTTGGCTGCCTCCCACTGGCTGGATGCCGAGCTTGGGCAACAAAGATCAAAGTCCTTGCCCAGGAGGTTCCCACAGTCCACCAGGGGGATGTGAGCACACAGTGTATTGTGAAGTGTTGTTTTGACTGTAGTTGCCATAATAGAGAGTAAGCAAAGGGAGCCCAGGAAGGGCATGGCCAACCACCTCCGCTAGGGGGAGTCTGGAAGAGCTTCTCAGGAGAGCCGATACTTGAACTGGGCCCTGAAGGGTGAATCCAGATCTTCACTGGCCTCTGGGAACAGCGTGGGCAGGAAGGGTACGCTGTGTCACTTAGGTGGGGGCCCAGCCTGTGGGAAGGGGGTCCCTGGGTTGGGCAGCCCGGGCCTACACGTCAGAATTCCTCTGCTCTAAATATGACCACCTCTTTACCCTGGGACAGTATGGGGGGAGGAGAGCTCAGGAAGTGGAGCTGACCTAAGATCCCCGTGAATGCTGCCGTGTGGCAGTGATGCCTCCCCCCCTCCGCCTCACCTGGACCACTGCCAATTGACTGAGCACTTTCCCACCACGATGATCACAAGAACCACATTCGGTGAGCAGAGTTGGTGTTACCACTGCCTCCTCCCCCATACCTGATGATGAGACCAGGGCTACAAGAGCCAACTGGCCAAGGCCGCAGGGGCCGTAAGGGGCCAAGATGGGCCTGGGACCTTGCCCATTGGATCCCGTGGGCTGGAGCGCTTATGGGCTTGTGGATGGGGTAAGACCTGGGAGAGCAGGCAGGAAGCCAGGAGGCAGGCCTGGCTCACGCCAGACATCTCTCTGGACCTAATCAAACCCAACAGACGACTTTTCTTAAGAAAACAGAATAAGCTGATAATTGACGTGTGTATTGATTGGAGCCATTGACTGTCCTGCTGTGGAGGTCTGAAGGAGAAAATTTAGAGGGAAGGTTACACCTGCTGGGCCCTCCTGGGTTGGGGGGGGAGTATTCTGGAGTAGCCAAGAGAGTGGGCACTGGCTCATTTATTGGGCGGATTACTCAATCAGTCCCCCCCGCAAGCCTCAGTGATTCTTATTTATAAAATGGGATCATCATTTCGGCTTTATATGCTGTAGATGAGAAAGAGCAATACATAGAGAAAGTCCTGCATAAAGTAGGGGGTTCTCATGATTGGTAGTCGTCGTCCTTTTTTTTTTTTTTTTTAAAAGATTTATTTATTTATTTGACACACAGAGAGAGATCCCAGGTAGGCAGAGAGGCAGGTAGAGAGAAAAGGGAAAGCAGGCTCCCCGCTGAGCAGAGAGCCCGATGTGGGGCTCGATCCCAGGACCTGAGATCATGACCTGAGCCCAAGGTAGAGGCTTAACCCACTGAGCCACCCAGGCGCCCCGTGATTGGTCTTTTTAAAAGATTTTATTTATTTGAGAGAGTGAGCATGAGCAGAGGGAGAGGGAGAAGCAGGCCCTCCACTGAGCGGGGAGCCTGATGCAGGACTCAATCCCAGGATGTCAGTATCATGACCTGAGCTGAAGGCAGACGCTTAACGACTGAGCCACCCAGGCGCTCCCTTCCTGATTGTTCTTACCGTGACTTAGAGACACATACACCTGTTGGGGAAGAGCAGTAGTGATGATGGTGATGATGTAACAGCTCTGGCTTCCTAAACCTGTCCTGGGCTTTGGGTACCATGACAGACCCTGGAATGGGGCGGAGCCCATCGGGAAGGGGCACCTGGTCAGGAGGGGAAACCAGGGTGCTCTTGGAGCCCTGGAAGAAACACCCAGCCCTCCTGGGGGTCGGAGGAAGGAGGAGGAAGGAGGCCCATCTGTTCTGTATGCATCAAGACTTTCTTAAACGCCCACTAAAGGCTGGGTCCTGTGTCAGGACAGAGAACATTCCAGATGGAAGTAGTGACTGAAGTGGCCAGTGCCCATCCTTGCCTTGCTAAGGGACACCTGCCTCTTTGTTCTGTTGAGCAGTTCCCACTCCTGCAGACAGCCGTGGGGTGGAGGGGAGAACTAGGAAAGAAAGTCCGAAAAGTGGGGAAGAGGCTCATCCTGGACTCCAGTCAGACCCTGTGCATAGTCGGTGTGCGGAAAACGGGCGTCCTCATTGTCCTGAGAATGGAGTTCCGGCATTTTCACTTCTTGTCTCACCAGCTTTTCAAGAAAAAGCAGAGCTTGGTAGGGGGTTTGGCTCACCCCCAGCGTTGTAGGCAGGGGTGAGCTCCTCTGTAACTGGATCAGAGGAGGAGGTCAGGGAAACAGGGACCTCTGCCCCAAAAACCTGCAAAGGGAGGAGCCGAACCTCCTGCCTTCCTGTGCCTGCTCCTTCTGTCCTGAGGGGTGGGAGGGTGGGAGCCAAAGTCCTCCCAGCATGTAGGTTTGGGTCCCAGGTGGGATGGGCCTCCTCTGTCCCCTTCAAGGTCGCTCAGATACTTCCCAAACTCACCGGCCTCCGTGCCCAGAGTCACCTTGTCAACGTGGTGCCTCGGATTCCTAGGGGGCAGCCTGGAATGTTTGCATTTCAGACAGGCTTCCAAATGATGCCTGGCTGGGGCCACCCTTGGAGAAGGAGGGCGGCAGCCGACCGTTGTCCCACCTGCAGTCACTCAGCGCTCTGTCACGTGCATGCTGACCCGAGGTGCTACCTTGTGAGCACGCCCTGGTTGGGCTTTCTCCAGCACTGGAGCCTGCATGGCCCGGCCCCGCCCCAACAGGTGGCGGAATGCCCCAGGGCCCTTAGGTGCCGAGCAGCAGGGGTCACTAGGGCGTGGCCTCCCGTCTCCCAGGGTCCTCAGTGAGGCCAAGCCTCAGTGGCTGGCACCCCAAGCATTCGGGAGCACACACGTTACTGGCTTTCCACCCAAGTTCGCTGTGCAGATAAACTCTCCCCCTCTCAGGGTCTGGTCCTGGAGAACCCCGTGCAGACGTGGTCAGTTGCCGTCCAGTCCGCCCCTCAGAGCAGAAGGGGAGTTCACAGGAAGCTGCTTAGGAGGGTGTAGGAGCACATTGAGAAGCCGGACAAGGGCCTGGGGAAGGAAGCCTGGGTAGCGTCGGCACAGAGGTGCAGTGCCAGGAGCGCGTGGCCCAGGGCTGTCCACACCCCACCGCTGCCCTGACCGTGTGCCATCTGATCAAAGCCTCCCGTGGGCTGGGCCTGTGTCACCAGGCCACGCTTTGATCTCCAGATGGGAGCGAGCCAGAGGACCTGCCCCACTTGGATATCCAGAGTGCGGGGCTGGGCACAGGGCTCCTCTGAGCTGACCCACAGTAGGGAATGACCTTCACACAGGAAGCAGGGGTGGGATGAGGGGTTAACCCTCTCCCCCCCAAAAAAGTTCACTGCAGCTATGTCCAGCATCAAGTACAAGCGTGCCCGTCTGTGATGGAAAAGTGGAGCCGCGACTGGCCCAAAAGACAGTGCCCCCTTGGGCGGCCTGGCTTCGTGGCCTTCACCCAACGCACTCCTCACCCAAGTTCCTTTAGGGCAGTTGGCAGTTGAAGGGCTAGTCCGTCCCATTCAGAAAACAAAGCAGATTCTACTTTCAGTGTCTCTTGTTGTTCTAGGGGACTTATTTCTGGCCCAGGGACCGAAATGGACTAGCTGTACATTCTAAGGAACGGCCAGAAAATCACCCCCAGCAGGAGTGGGATCCAGATCCTCATCCCATTCAGTTACCGTTATTCCTGCCTTCCTCCTGCCTTTCCCCAAGAAGGGCCTGAGCTGACGGACTGGCGGCCGCCCCCACCACCCCAGGAGGACAGGCAGGAGGAGGTGCTGGGGGAAGGTGCCAGACAGGTCCCTGAATGAAGGTGAACCCACTGGGGCCCCATGAGGGTGATGCCGTTGACCTTTAGGGAAAGGAAGAGAAGTTGAGCTGGGCCTGTTGGCTGGGAGGCTGAGGCGACCACCCAGCTGTCCTCCTCTCAGGACCTAGCTCTGTGTCTGATTTACTACGCCTTTCAGTCAAGGCCTGTTTCCTGGTAAGGAAAAGGGAGTCTGCTGTTCCGCTTCATACTTGGACCTAATTTGTTGACTCCCATCCATTTTCTAGGCCAGGCCGCAGGGATTGGTGGCGGGTCTGAACTCGTGTGCCTCTGTCCACCCTGCAGGCTGGTGGGGGTGTCATGGTGCCAACACGTGTCTTGAGACAGCAGGAGCTGAGGGGTGGGCTGGGTCCTGGAAGGCCATATCGACCCAGGGAAATAGTGCATCACTCTAGGAGAGGGCCTCACTGCTGGGGAGGGATGTTAGCATGGTGTGGCCTCATGAGCTGCTGAGAGACTCAGAGGCTTTTGTTTACCGGGTATGGCCAGGACCACCTCACCTGGATCCCCATCCAGGAGCATCTGGCCCAGGGCGGCCCACACCCCTGCTTTGGAGGGTCCTCCTGCCACCCTGACCAATCCTCATCCTCCTCCTGTTCTAGAAGAAGCTGTAGAGTGTCGTCCCACAGTCTTGGAAGGTGGGACCCAGAAATAGCCATTTGTCACGAACCCCCATCTGGATGCCGCTTATGTGAAAAGTTTGAAAATTCTCATTTTCATTTTTGAGATGCCTGCTAGTGACCAAGATCCCTTTCCTGTCTTGCAAGCTAACTCAGCACTTCTTGGGTTCCCGGCAGACCTACAGCAAGGTCTTCCCCAACACCCAGAGGAGAACTTCTGTTGTTTTCCCTCTGGAGACAGAAAGGCTCAAGAGCTGAAGGTTGCTCTGGATAGATTTCAGAAGGATGCTGAAGCCAGGGGCGGAGCCGGGCCCCGGGGCAGCTGGAAAGGCATCGAGTAGGGGTGCCAAAGCCAGTGTTGAAATTCAGCGCTAGTCCTAACGCCCCTGATGTTGGACAGCCTGGTACGTTTCCCGTTCTCCCCCCAGGTGTGCGCCTCGACCGAGTGCGTGGAGGCCGCCAGAAATACAAACGACGGCTGGACTCTGAGAGCAGCCCGTACCTGAGCTTACAGATTTCCCCGCCCGCTAAGAAGCCATGTGAGTGCCAGGGCCGCCCATGCCCTTTCTGCCTGCATGCGTGCCGGGAGCGTCTGGCAACCCTGGGGGGGCGATGCCACCTTCTCTCTGCTGGGTCTGGGACAATGTGCATCTTGGGGGACAGCCTCAGTGCCTGGCTTGGTGTTGGCTGCTTCCGGCTTCACTCGGAAGGGCTTTCCGTGCAGGATTTACGGAATATGGCTCCACGTGAAGCATGATCCTCCGAAGGTGTGAGCCTCAGCATCAGAATGTACCCCCCTTCACCTCCCACTCGAAGCGGGGTCCTCTTGAGAGAATTCACCAGCAGCTTCCCTGGGACAGATACTTGTCAAGAGCAAGTTTGTGAAGTCAGGGAAGGGAGATGACCCGCTGGGACTCCCCAGATCCCAGATTTTCTACCTGAGCCCCTTCCTCTTTTCCCCAACATTTACATTCCTCCTCTGGTCGTTGGTAGTGACCAAGATCGTCTCCTACCTGCTGGTGGCAGAGCCGGACAAGCTGTATGCCATGCCTCCCCCTGGCATGCCGGAGGGGGACATCAAGGCCCTGACCACTCTGTGTGACCTGGCGGACCGGGAGCTCGTGGTCATCATCGGCTGGGCCAAGCACATCCCAGGTGAGTCACCTGGGGCCAGGAGGGGCGGAACCAGGGATGCTCAGCCACTGGCCCCACAGCCATGGTTCTGATGCCTGCAAACCTGGGGGCCATGTTTTCCTCTGGGCTCCTTTTCTCTCCTTGTGGGATTAGAGGCGAATAGGTGTGAGAAGGTCCAGTAATGTTCTTAAACCACTAGCAGCTGTCTTCAGAACCAGTTACATTCTATAGGGGGGGTTGATTGCACCTACCATAGGTTAAGATTCAAAGAGCAAGTTATTTTGCATCCTTGAAGGCCAAGGAAAGGTTTTGTTGTAGACCTTATTGAAAATGTACTTGAAAACAGGGCAGGCGAGAATTGAGTCTCCTGCTTCCTTTAGAGGCTGGTGGCCTGGAGTGAGTGGTTAAGAACGCCGGCTGGGGAATGGGACTGGGATTCAGGTTCTGGGTCCGCGGCCTACTAGCTATGTCAGCCTGAGTGAGTCACCTGAGCCCTCCGTGAGACAATGCTTCCTGCGTGGGCTTTGATGAGGACGACCTGTGAGCATGAGTGTTAAGTACGGTACGCACTGGTGTTTGTTGTGGGCTCACTGTTGCCACGAGCCTGATGGTGAGGGAGGCCCCCCTCCTAGCAGCCAGCATGGATGGTACGTGTAATAAATACGCTTTGGGTGAGTCGGACTTCACTCACAGGCCCAAGCCTGTCTCTCAGCTTCCTCCTCCTGGATAAACGGTGGAAACTGATCCTTGGTTTCATTTTTGTAGACACCAATGCCTGCACATATTGCATTGCGCATGTGTCAGGGAGTTTTCCAAAGGCTGTGCAGTTCCTTCCCTGTTCGGTTCTAACAGCTTCTCTCATGGTGTGCTGGGGACGTCCTGTTTCCCTCTGGCCATGATCCACCATGGACTTGGATTCCTACTAGCCCTGTGACGTGGGGCAGTTTATCTTCCTGTCTATAGATCCTTTCGTGTTTGTCACCAGCTCTGACAAATGAATACAGCATGCATGGTAGCAAAGGTGTCCTAGACTTTGCTGCCAAGGCCCACAGTGGATCGGGGTGAGTCGGAAAGTCCTTATATAAGACGTGTGCTCAGCCTCCCGGAAGGAGTCTTGCTGTGCAGACCAGGGCTCTGGAGGTGATGCTTCAGGTGTCAGGTAGCTGGCAGGAAGCGTAGGATCCCTTCGTCAGGGACTCCTGGTGGCCCCTGGCATTCTGACCTGGGGTGGGCTCCCAGGGGATCTGAGCTGGAGCACCTTTACTAAGGAGCTCAGCCTCTTGGGATGACACACTCAGTGGTTTTAAATCTGGCCTGTGCTGATTCAGCACAGATGTGGGGTCAGGCCACTGCTTAAGACACCTCAGCCGGGATTGCTCCACTAACCCAGGGCCAAATCCAGTGCAGCTCCCTCTGCCCTTCCCCCTGCCCTCTCTGGCATCACTCACTCCATCCTCCCCTGCGTCCCAGCAATGGCTCAGGAGTGGCTCCTGGCGGGCCCCCCAGGTCACTGCTTCCTTCTCCTGCCACCAGTGCCCTCAACACCTCTGAGGGGAGGCGTAGAGCCAGGAGGTGCTGTCTCCCGTGCACCCACTCTTCTTCCATGATTTCCTGCACCCCAGCTCCATCTCCCGTCGGTACCCATCAAGAGAGCAGTGGGCAGAGCAGAGTGGTTGTTAGGGGCACAGACTTTGGATTCAGGCCAACCTGAGCTCTGATCCCAGCTCTGATCCCAGTCCTTAAGGGCCTTGCAGGGGATCCCATTTTTCTGAGCTTTAGTGTCCTTGTCTGTGAATCAGGAATCATAATAGAGGGTACGGCGTACTCATCCAGTGGGTGCTTGGTAAGTGGCGGGACTGTGACTGGGTCGTTGTCTTTGCTAATAGTATGAAAAGCCTCCTTTCCCATCTTCATTTTTCCTTGTCCAAAGTAAATTCTTTTTGATTAAAAAAATAAAATAAACATAGGGGCTCATTTGTCTGTCTGAAACACTAATTTTCCTATTTTGCATAAATTTGCATGCTGAATTATTTGGGCCTGACCTTCTAGTGTTTAAGGTAAAATTAATTAAGAGTCTCTTGCCACTGCATGTAAACCTCATATTAGGGGCGATGACAAATCAAGTGCCTGATACATTTAAACTAATCGACTTATTCCCATCTCAGATTAGACAGAAAACTCACCTGCAGACCTGCTTACCAGGGAGAGAGGCAGAGAGAGCCAGAAAGAGAGCAGGTTTAGCACAGTAGGTAGGTGCCAGACAGCATTCCCCCCCCCCCCCGCCACCAGGGGACGACTGTGAGCTCCTGCCCATCCTGCCCTTGACCCCAGAAGGACTCGCTCCTTAAGATGGTTCAGGTCAGCACCCAGCCCACTTAACCTGAGCACGGGAAACCATACCTCATGGCCCAGTATGGGCTATCCTCTCAGTATCTGTTCGGAGCTTGGCACACACAGGGCGCCTCATATTTGCATGCATTTATTGAGCATTAACTATATGTAAGGTCGCCTGTTAGGGGACTGGTATAAAGAATTCAATTAATTTCTGCCCTGAGGACCTCATTTGGGAATAAGGTGGATAATTAAAAAAAAAAAGATAGTTTTTCATGGAAAATTCTAAACATACAAAGAGAGAGCAAATGGTTTCAGGAATGCCTGTGACTGCTGCTTCAGTGTTAACACCCCACAGCCCATCTCGCTCCACCTGTGCCCTGTTTGCCATCTCCTATCCTGCACACTTAGAATTCAGCAAGAAGAACCACAGGGCAGAGTCCCCAGGCAGGAGGGATGCCAGGGGCTGTGAGGGCAGAGAGCAGAACTTGAGCTAGGCCTTCAGGATCATGGGCAGTGGCCATCAGAAGGGCATCGGGGTGCCAAGAACATGAGCTTTCAGGCTGAGCCCAGAAGCTGACCTACACGGGTGCTGAGCGACCAGCGTGGCCAGGAGGAAGGATCATTTGAGCACAAGCTCATTTCTCAGCAGCCCTGATCTTTCACTCCTGTTTTTGAGCACACAGGACACTGGTTCATAGGTGAGCCCCGTGGGGGAACCAGGGCTGATGGCGACTCACAGAATTGTGGCCCTTCGTTCAGGTCTGTCTGCAGCTGCCCTACACTGCACGCAGGCTTTTGCCTTGAGTTGATTTTACCCAGCCCTGCGTTGTTCGGGGGACAAGCCCAGGTCTCGATCGCCATGATCGACATGAGTGCACCCAGGGCCGCAGTCTTTAAGAGGCCGTGGGTGTCACTTGAGGAGGTGCAGCCTCCTGATGTTCTTAGTCGGTTATCCCGCCAGCCCTGGAGAGCCCTGTCCCGCCAGCTCTGCAGGGAACCACCCCAGAGGCCTCCTACAGAGTGTTCCTCAGGGCCTCACTCCCAAGTAGCCCCCGTCTGGCTCCCGCTGGGGAGGCAGTGCCAGCGGCCAGTGAAATATGGGTTGCCGAGTGACGGCAGCTGTGTCTGGAGTGGCCTCAGATCCTATAATTACATCTTCCTTTATTACCTCTGCTAATGGCCCTCCAGGTCGACAGAAACGATAATAAATTAACAGATTATGAACTCCACTTGCCACAAATTATGTGCTCTTTTTTTTTTTCTTAAATTCTAGGAGCTCATGCTGTCAAATCACGGGGGGATGGGGGCTTGGGAAGAGCTTGAATGTTATAAGATCAGTTGGTACAGATAAAGCAACTTGGGCAGGGGGTGCAGCAGAGCTCCAGGTAGGAGACCTGGAGAGACGGGTGGGGACAGCCAGCTTGGGCAGGGCAGGACCTCAAGGGGGCAGTGAGTGACACCCAGAGCCCCCAGGTCACACAGCCTCTCCCAGCAGCAAGCCCCATCCCATTCCCAGAATGACTGACTGCCTGATGGGGAAGACTCAGCCCAGCACAGAAGAGCGGAAGTGGAGGGTGGTTGGCTCAAGGGCAGGGAGGGGTGCTGCAGCCCTTCTTTTGGGTTTAAATAAAAGAATATGTGCTTCTGGTAAAGATGTCAGATGTGACAGGGATGGATATTATGAGTTCCAAATCCCTCATCTTTCTTAAAACATCCTTCTGGGTATTTCCTCTGCATGTAGAGCCGTGGTGTGCATGTTTGTGCATGCATGTGCGTGCATGTGTATTCTCCCCCTACCATAGGACCATTCTTTAACACTGCTTTACATCCTGCTGCTTTCATTCAATTCTGTAACATAGTCGCACTTACCTGGTGCTAGGCACTGTACCAAGTGTTCTACGTGTTAGCTCATTTCATCCCAGCAGTTCCACGAGGGAAGTAGTATTATTACTGTTAATTCTCGTTTTATAGAGGAGGAAACTGAGGCACGGAGAGGTGGGCATGCCCAGGGGCGCAGCCAGTGGCCAGCAGAACTAGGATTCCCACAGACAGTCTGGCTCTGGTGGCTATACCCTTAATACTTCCATCTCCCATACGCTCTTGGGTATCTTTCCACACCCACACAAACCTCCTTCTGTCTGGTGGCTTCTAATGTGCCATTCAGTTAGCTGATAATTACGTTTATATAGTAATCACGTGTATCACGTTAGTTACATTTAGGTTTCCTGCTTGGGGTCATTACAGACTGATCTAACAAACAGCCTTTCCCATTGATCTGCGTGTTTACGGGAGAAATCCCTAGTGGTGAACTTGCTGGGCTGAAGGGAGCAAGCCTTCTGTTTTATGCTTGATAAACTTTTATTTTGGGGACATCTTAAGTATGGACAGGTTCAAAATCCAAAGCTAGATAAAAATGTGCCCATAAAACCCTCCCCTCTGTCCCTGTCTCCTCCCTTCCTTTCTCCTAGAGCTGTTTTTGTTTTTCGTTTCCCCTTCTAGTGTTTGTTTCTTCAAGGAGGTCTAGCCTTGGAGGGAGGCACCAGCTCTCTAAGGGGCCATCTCCCTTCTCCTGCCACCTGCTTCGCCCTTCCCCCAGAGGGCCTGTCTCTGGCTTGTGCACAAGAGGCAGAGGTGGCAAAACCTGAACTTGTGTCTGAAGGACAAAGAGGGTCTCACTGAGTTTTTTGTGGATCCATGTTATTGTCACCTAGGAGTCAGGGCCCAGTGACATTTGTTTATTCGACTCTGCTAGGAATATGCATTGGGCATCTTCTTTGTCCCAGGCCGGGCGCTGGGGTGGGAAGACGGGCAGCACGGGTGTGCTGTCCCGGCAGCCTGGGTGTGATCACCATCAGCGCCCTTGCCACTCCCTTCAGAGCTCCTCTCACTCTTCAAGGTGCTTCTTGCACTTTCCGGTTTGGGCCACGTTTCGCCCACGGTGTGTTCTCAGAGCATCTGAGAATGCTCTGAGAGCATCTGGAGCTGAGTCTGCCTCCATCTCTCTGGCCCTTCGAACTGTCCTAACCATAAGATCACAGCAGAGCTCGGGGCTCGGCATCCTTTTCCCTCTGGACTGCGAGCTCTTGCACACAGGAGCTGTTTCTGGTTCAAGCTTGCCATTCTGTCCACAGAGCCTGGTGCTTAGCAAGTGCCCAATGAGGATTTGCTTAACAAATGAAGAGACAGAAGCACGCTGTTAGCTCCAGGGATGGGACTTGGTGATGGGCCTCAAGGGGGTCTTCTCCTTCCTTTCCAGAAGGCCCCATTCTTCCCTCAGGTCCCCTTTTGCCACTTTCCGATACGATTGTCTGTTAATTTCTCCCGTCCACCTCCTACGTCTTCCCTCCCGATCTGTCTGCTTCCCGCGCAGCTCCCCATGTCCCCGCGTGCACACACCCTTATGAACCGGCTGATTGGGATCTGTTAATTAATGTCGCCCAAGGCCTCTCCTGCTCAGAGGCCCGATAAGGGAAATTGGATGTCCATTCTATCTGCCTTTTATTACCTCCCGGCTGTCCCTGCCGCCACAGGCTGCCATGCACCCCCTCGTGCACCGGGATCCAGACAACACGCATGCATCTGGCCCCCCGGTGCCACAGCCTCTCCGCAAGGCAGCGCATCGGTTCAGGCCCACCCCTGGCCATCGGTGTCATTACCCAGCTGTGTGTCAGTCACCTGCTGGTGCGGGCAGGCAGTGATAAGCCTGGGCAGGGGGCAGGGAGTGGGGTGGATAGAGATCGCACTCAGGAACCATGATGACTGGCCTGAGAGGGTGATCCCCAGCAGAGGGGGACTCACCCGGTGAAGAGGCATCCACCCTGTGTGCCCCCTAAAGTTGAACATATATGTGCTGGTTGGAAGGGGGATAGTGTGGTTTAGACTCAGGGATAGCAGGGGAGAGTAGGACAGACTCATGGAAACCCAGAGCGATGGACCTGTCCTGAAGCTGGAGACCACCCCAGGCCTCCAGCTGAGCCCATAAAGGAGAGGAGAGCCATGCCAAGAGCATGCTACCAACAACAAAGGGAGTAATAACAGTGAGCTCAGGCTCGCCGGGCGCCGACCGTGTGGGGAATGGAACTGGGTGCTGTCCGAGCAACACCTCTTTATCCTCACAGCCCCTCCTGTCTGCTCTGTGCCCATGCAGGGGGAGGTGCTGGGTCAGCAAGCCTGCCCACATAGGCAGACTCAGCTCCAGAAATCCCTCCTTCCAGTTGCCAGTGGCACGTGGTGCCGAGGGCCTCGTGGGTGCTCCTGTTCCCTCCGTCCACCTGCCAGACGGTCAGCGCGGCAGACGGTCACTGAGTTTCTGGTTGAAGTTATCACCTTGTGTTTAGTGGCCAAGGAGTTTGAAAATCCACTTTCTCCCTCCTCTTCTCCCTCCCCCTTACTTTTTCTCTACCCTCATTCTCAGGATTTTCATTGTTTGTGCCCAAGTCTAGCAGTGATACGTGCAGTTCCACACACTGGCCTCATGGCGTTGATAAAGACTTTCCATCTCATCAGTAACAATTATACGAGCCCTGTGAGCAGGACACCTGTTCCACAATCGTCTCACTTAGACCTCACGCAAGTCTGAAGCAGGCGCCACGGTCCTGCCCATTTCACAGAAGAGAACACTGAGCTTTGGGGCCGTTACATAGCTTTCATGTGGTCAGCCTACAGCTGGGAAAGGGGAAATCAGGACTCAGGCCCAGGCAGTCTCCCGAGCACAGTAGACCAGATGGTGACATAATTCTGGAGCCATCCCCATCGCTGACCTCCTTTCGCTCTGGACTCAGCATCCTTGCTAGCCAGGAGGGGGAAACTCCCATGACTCTAAGCTCACAGAATGCAGGATAGCTCAGTCATTGTTAGGTGGAGAGTGATGGCCGGGGCAGCAAGGGTCTGACCCCTGGCGGACAGGCTGCCTGTGAGAAAGTGCCCCCTGACCTTGGGGGCTCTTGAGCTCTTAGTGGCCCCAGGCTGTGGTCACTATAGTCACTGGGGGTGGTCACTGGCTGGGAACAGCTGAGTCCTCTTTCCTGGTTGGGCCCTTGGGTCAAATAACACACAAGCTGAGACTGCACTGAAGATCGGGGGTCACTTTAAAACACCAAAACTGGGTGCCTGGGTGGCTCAGAGGGTTAAGCCTCTGCCTTCAGCTCAGGTCATGATCTCAGTGGGATCATGTCCCACATGGGGCTCTCTGCTCAGCGGGGAGCCTGCTTCCTCCTCTCTTTCTGCCTGCTTCTCTGCCTATTTGTGATCTCTCGCTCTGTCAAATAAATAAATAAAATCTTTGAAAAAATAAATAAAATATAAAACATCAAAGTTTCGCCTGGTTGAGCAGAGAGTGAAATCTGGAAAGTCCCCTGGGGGAAGGGGACCCTGTGCTGCTACCTCTCGATTCTGCTCTGAATTTAATAACTCCTTAAATTACAGATGCATTTAATTAATCAAAAAGCCTCTACAGACATTTCAAAAAATGACATAGAACTAACAATAATAGTGGTAACAACTGTCAACATTGGCTGAGCTCTTGTTGTGTAAGTCTTTCCCATGAATTCCCTGTCTGACTCACTGACCAAGGGAAGGACAAGGAGTCCAGCTGGTGCAGAGGGAGGGGCAGGATCTGGAGGTGTCTAGGACCACCTCCTCCAGCCAGCCCACCTGATTGCTGCCACCCTCCTTGCTCCTTCCTACCACAGGCTTCTCGAACCTCTCTCTCGGGGACCAGATGAGCCTGCTGCAGAGTGCCTGGATGGAGATCCTCATTCTGGGTATCGTGTACCGCTCGCTGCCCTACGACGACAAACTGGTGTACGCGGAGGACTACATCATGGACGAGGAGCACTCCCGCCTCGCCGGGCTGTTGGAGCTCTACCGGGCCATCCTGCAGCTGGTGCGCAGGTACAAGAAGCTCAAGGTGGAGAAGGAGGAGTTTGTGACGCTCAAGGCCCTGGCTCTGGCCAACTCAGGTAAGGGCAGGTGTGGGACCCGCAGCGGGAGCTTGGAGAGGTCTTGTTGGGTCGGGCCTGTGAGCAGGGCCACCACGAGGGGCAGCGATGGCGGGAAGGTGGCGGGAAGATGGTGGGAAGATGGCAGAGCTTCTGATCACCAAAGACTGTGCAGGGGTTGGCCTGGAGCTGAGGGGCTGGTGAGGAGGGCCAGCAATCGGCAGGTGCTTCCCAAGGCTTGCATTTATAGGGCGCTAGACTGGGCCTCTGGCGTCCAGTCCTGCAGACCAGTTAAGGACATGGGTTCTATAGCCAAGTTGCTAAGAGTCAAATCCTGCTCCCGGCACTTGGTCAAGTCGCTTCCCCCTGTGCCTTATTTTCCTTATCAATAAAATGGGAACAATAAAGAGTCCCTATCCCACCAGATCGTGGAAGAGGTTTTGTTTGTATATGATTATATTATACTCACACCATGCCTGGTGCATAATAAGTATTCACCCTGTTCAGTAAATTAGCTAGGAACTTACTTAATTCTTACACAGAACTCTGTGAGTAAGGTTCTCATGGTTTTAACCCCATTTTACAGATGTGGGAATTGAGGCCTGGGGAGGTGAAGAAAATTGCCCAGGATGACACTGTTAAGGGGGGTGTCAGAGCTAGGACTCGAACCAAAAGTCCTCTGATTGCAAAATATCATTATAAAACTACTCCTTGAAGCTTCCATTTAAATTGCTCAGGTACAGGAGAGAAAAACCTGCCCAAATGAGTTGACTGTCATTAAAAAGGCTTCATGGGGCACCTGGGTGGCTTAACTCAGTCGGTTAAGCATCCAACTCTTGAGTTCAACTCAGGTCATGATCTCGGGTCCTGGGATCAAGCCCTACATCTGGCTCTGTCCTCAGTGGGGACTCTGCTCGAGGCTTCTCTCTCCTTCTCTCTCTGTTCCTGCCCCTCCTTGCTCTCTAGCTCACTCTCTCTAAAATAAATAAATACATATTTTTTTAAAAAAATTACTTTAAAAATGAAAAGGAAGTTTCACTCCATTCCTTTGGCCCCTTCCAGCTTCTGGCTGGAATCCCTGGGGAAACAGGCTGGGCATTGGCGATGCAGGTGAGCGAGCGGGAATGTAATCTGTCCATGGTTAGGGCGTGGCCCCCACTGAGCCAAGTGTGTGGGGGGTGGAGAATGCAGGAGAAAGTTAGGCTCCCTGTCCCAAAGAGAGAGTGTCAGGCAAGTTTGCTACAGGGCAGCACGCGGCACGTGCCAGAGGGACCCAGGTTCAAATGACAGCTCTGGCACTAGTAGCAGTGTGGCTCTGGGCAGGCTGGCCACCTTCCTTAGTCCTGTCCTTGTGTGTAAAACAGGGATATCCCAGTACCTCCTCCAGACACTTTGCTATTAAATGATCTACTGAAGATAAAGCACTTAGCCCAGTGCCTGGCCTCGAGGAAATGTTCAATAAATATTAATTATTATCATTATTATTAATATTAGAGGAAACAAAGTGTTATCAGCACAGGGAAGAGGGAGAGCTGGTTCCCAGGCAGAGATGGTACAGATAGGATAACCAACCAACCGGTTTGCTTGATCACGTCATGCTTTTAATAAAAGTCCTGTGTCCCTGGAGCCCTCCGTCCCTGGCAAACCTAGACCGTTGGTCCCCCTAACAGATAGCTTCATAGAGAATGTGCAGACGCCCTGTGCAGCCCCCCTTTACTGGGTTAGGGCTACCAAGCCCCAGCTGCCGAGTTCTGCTGCTGCCCGCTGCCCCCTTCCCCAAGACCTGCCCTCCTGCCCTGCCTGGAGAGCTGTGTATACTGGCTCCTTCAGCCAGTGGTGACCCACACAGGGGAACAAAAGGTTGGGCTCACAGCAGGATGGGGTCAGGGCTCTGTCTTGATTGGGCCAAAGCCAAGACCATGTCCTTGTTTATTCTTCCCCTTTCCCTCCGGAAATCCCATGCACCCGAACCCTGGTTTGGGGCTCTGCTTTTGGGGACCTGATTTAATCCAGAGAGATAAACTTTTTTTCTTTTTTGTTTAACTCCCTTTTATTAATAAACAAATGTAAAGTAATAATGAAAATCTTACAGGCTGTTATATAAACCATTTTATTTATTTATTTTTAGATTTTATTTATTTATTTGACAGAAACACAGCTAGAGAGGAAACACAAGCAGGGGGAGTGAGAGAGAGAGGCTTCCCGCTGAGCAAGGAGCCCAATATGGGGCTCGATCCCGGGACTCTGGGACCATAACCTGAGCTGAAGCCAGATGCTTAACAACTGAGCCACCCAGGTGCCCCACCATTTTACATTTTAAGATTCCAGAATGGTAGTGTATTCTTTGTGAGAGAATGCTAATCCTGTTGGGTTTTTTTAAAGTGGTTTTAAATTTACAGAATAAGTGAACAGCTGGTACCACAGGTCTGTGCCCCCCACCTCACCCCATCCACCACTTGCTCCCACACTCCTTACAGTTCCCCGCATTGTTCACGTCTTGCATTGATGTGTAATTTGTTACAATGAATGAGCCAATATTGATACATTATTATTAACCAAAGTCCCTCGGTGCCATCAGAGTTTACTCCTTGTGTTGTCTGGTAGGTCTATAGATTTGACAAATGGGTAGTGACAGAGCTCCCCCATTACTACTCTGCAGAACAGTCTCCCCCTCGTGAGCCTGTGCTCACCGACTCAGAGGGAAGGTCCAGGACCAGCCCTGCGGGAGGGGCTGGGAGCTTGCGTGAGTGGAGGCAACATGTTGGTAGCAGAGGATGTGGAGTGGGAACAGTGAGACCAGCAAGGCTCCCAGGCCTTGGAGGGCACATCCTTGATTTTAGACTGTCCTGATGGCTCTAGCCCTGACCTAGAGCTCCGGTCTGCCCCTGCCAGGGGAGGGGAGTAAAGAGATGGGAGGCTGGTCAGGGCGGTCTTTTAGATGGCTTTTTTGAGCTTCCTGACTGCTCTTGCTCTGATCTCAAAGGCATGTGCGTGCACACACATATGCACACGTATACACACGAAGACAGGCAAGCACACAAACATAGGTGTGCACATGCTAACACATACAGAGGTACACATGCTCACACATTCACACGTGTGCACATAGACCATGCAGATAAACATGTATGCTCCCAAGTACAGGCACATGTGTGCACAGACACACTTGCACACATACACACAGGCATGTGCACACATGCACACACTCGTGCACACATGCACACACACATGCAGACTCAGCACCTGACGACTGGCTGTGGCTCATAACGAGCCCAGCAGCCTTGGTAGCATCAGGCATGGCTGGAGTATGCACTTGGTCACACGAGAGGAAGTGCCAGGAATCTGCCCTTCTTGCCCCCGTGGCATCTCCCGGGTCACCGTGCAGCTGTTGTGCAGGTACAAGTGGTTCAGAAAGTAGGCGGACTGTGTGTGGTACATGGAGGGTGAGAGCTCGGGACAGGACCTCTCACGTGGCTGCGGGGGCTGACACAAGGCAGAAGCATGAGGCACATGAGAGACGGGCTGGGTCCCCAAACCCCAGCCCCTCAGGAGCTTGTGGCCGTCTTTCACCCCAAGTCCCGGCCATCACCAAGGCTCCCTGACAGCAGAAAAAATTCATAGCCATTGATTTTGTAATTAACAGTTTATCAATGCCATCGATACAGACTCGCTGATGGATTGCAAAGAAATTAATCTTGCAATGTTATTTTATTTCATTTTTGGTCGAAGGCAGCTGCCAGTTTTGGCCTCCTTGGGGATGGTGGGGGCCAGTGAGGAGGCTGGCCGGGAGGCAGGGAGTCTGGACGGCCGCGTCCCAGCCTTAGAGGGAGCAGCGTAGCGCGGGTACACATTCTGGAACCAGCTGAGAGAGTGAGAGTAGAGCCATGCTCCATCTCCAAGCGGCGAAGGAGTCTTCACTGCTTTGGTAACACGGGGAAGAACACTGGACGCGTCTTGGGTGTGGGGCCGGTAACACCCCAGAGTGCTAAGGCACGTGCCCCAGGCTGAGTCCTCATGGTGGTGATAATACTGCATTTATCAGGTGCTTAGTAAATGCCTGGTGACGTGCTGTGTCTTTGAGTCCTCACCACTGCGCTCTGAGGCATGGGGGCGTTTGCTGCATCTTACAGATGAGGGTGCAGTCTCAGAGAGCCTGAGCAACTTGGTCAGAATAACACAGCATGTAAGTCTCCAGAGTCTTACTTCCCTCATTCAGCTTTTCTCTCAGGAGAAAGAGGCAGGAGCCTGGAGACACGGGCTCAGCGTGACTGCACAAGGTCAGAAGGAGTCTCAGGGGTCAGTCAGAACAGCTGCCCTCGGGGGTTTGGAACCTAACCTAACCTAACCCAGCACACAAGGGCATTGCCTTGCTCTCTTGAGGAACTGGGGAGCCTTGCCCCGCCTTCTTGGCCACCTGCCCGGAGTGTCCAGTTCACTTGATCCCTTACGGCCCCCAGGCCTTCATGCCTTTGGCAGGTTAGGCACTGCGGTGCAGGGCTGGCTCAAACTCTTTAAGGACTGTCAGAAGAAGGCGGGCTCTTTTCCCTGAGGCCGGGGATTGGGTGCCAGGAAATGACCTTGGCCTCAGCTCAGACCCCACTGTAAACCAGCTGTCTGCACGTGCCCGCCTGCCCGGCTGGGATTTAGGTAACTTCCATTTGAACCCCTAACTCATGCCTGAGTCCAAAGCCCTTATTGGGGCTTTTAGAGGACTCCCCAACAGCAGCCACCGTCACCGTGGCCCATGCATCCAGACATGCTGTCTCGGCCCCGCCCCCAGGGCCCCGTCAAAGGGCACTTGGTCACAGAGCTCAGCCCCTGGCTGCGTGTTTACACCCTGTAACCAGCATTCTGCCAGGTCAGTGATGACCCCAGAGATGGGCTGGTCCTTGGTGGCAGCAGCAGCGACAGCCCCAGTGATGATGCTGGTTATGGTGCCACCAGCAGCCACTGACTCTGGGCCAAGTACTGTTTTCAGTCCTTGATCTGTATAAATTCACTTACCCTCTTGAGGTAGGTGTGGCTGTTCTCTCATTTACCAGATGAGAAAAAATAAGGCACAGAGAAGTTAAGTCACTTTCCTAAAGTCACACAGCTAGCAGACGAAGGACACAGGACTCCAGCTCCACCAGGCTGGCTCCACTGTCCACCTGGCACCTCCAGGGCAGTGACAGATCTGCTCACGGTCAAGTCCTTCAGGGTCTCTGCTGCCACCTCTTGGTGGTTTCTCAAGAGATGATCTTACCAGGTACAGATGGCTCCCTGGCTCCAAGCCTGGACTCTGTGACCTCAGGCTGGTAGCTGAGCCTCTGCGATTCTCCATCTCTGTAAAGTGAGGGTCTAGGGGGCAGTAACGCAGGGCACCCCCACCCCGTGTCTGGCCACGCCCCCTGCATCTGGCCACGCCCACTGACCCTCGCCCTGTGCCCACAGATTCCATGTACATCGAGGATCTGGAGGCGGTGCAGAAGCTGCAGGACCTGCTGCATGAGGCGCTGCAGGACTACGAGCTGAGCCAGCGCCATGAGGAGCCCCGGAGGACGGGCAAGCTGCTGCTGACGCTGCCCCTGCTGCGACAGACGGCCGCCAAGGCTGTGCAGCACTTCTATAGCGTCAAACTGCAGGGCAAGGTGCCCATGCACAAACTCTTTCTGGAGATGCTGGAGGCCAAGGTCTGATGGCCTGGCACCTGGACTGACTCCCGCCTGCGGACAGCCCGGCGGACGGACCGCCGCGGAGACCTCCACAGCCACCAGCCTCGACCTTCAAGCCCTGTATCATGGCCACGAGCAGTCCCAGAGGAAGGGCGCTCTCGCCTCCCAGCTGTATGCAGAGTCCTGAGTGCAATGGGGCAGGGGGACAGGGAGGAGAGGGCAGCGAGTGGGCTCATCTGTTACTGGCTTTTTCTTGGCATATTTTTCCTCTCCGTGGGCACTGCTGAGGTCTGGGTCAGGGCTGACTTCCTTGAGACTGGAGACCATCGAGGAAGGGCCCCCTGCCCCAAACAAACCCCCAGATATGGCAGTGTGTGTCTTAACCCCACCCCCACCCCATGCACTGGGTGGGCAGTGCTCAGTGCCCAGGATCCCACCCAGTTCAGGCTGGGTGCCACCGGAAGTTTGTCCCTTCCCAGAGGCCTGGTGCTTTCTTCCAGAGGTCCCCCCTACTCTGCGGTTCTTTGGGGCCGCTATAGAGGCCCCACACCTTCCCTAGTCCCAGTGGCTCCCACCCTGCAGCCTTTCTGCCTGGCACACACTCCCCTCCCATTAGGGATTCCCCATCCGGAAAGCAGCAGCTGCAGGAACTTGGGCATCTTCCTGGGGCAGCCACCCCTCGTTGCCCTCCCTCCTGCTTGTCACCGCGGCACCAAGACCCACCAGTCCTCTGCCTCTCCTCTCCCAGATATCCCAGCTACTTCCTGCCCTTACCTCAGAGCTCACTCAGTGGGTTCAGCCAGTCAAAGTGACTTCAGTCCATAGCTGGGGAACAGTGCTGGCTCTGAAAAGAGCAGGATCTAGGCAATCCTCCCCAGGGCTGTTGCTGCCCGTGCTTGCTTCTCTTCTTCCCCCGTCAGCCTTCAGGGAAGGTGCAGAGCAGGTGAGCTTGTGGGAAGTTGGGGAGCTTAGGGACCTGGCCCCTTCTGAGGGCACCTGCGCACTGATTTCCAGGCTGGCAGTCCTGGGAGGATTGGGGCAAAATGGAGAGAGGCTCAAACCAATCTTTGCTGAGCACAGAAAGTCCTAGAAGCAGGCGGGGGAACCCTAATGACAGGGCACTCGGGGAGTTGCCGGCCTGCCCCAAGGGTCTGGCTTTTGTGGGCAGTAGACCCCAGGTCACCCGGTGCCTGCATTCCAAAGGATTGGGCAAATCAGTGTCATGGGAGGGGTTGCTGCTCCCACCCGGGATTTAGGTGTGACGAAGCCTCCTGAGTGCACTGCAGAGGGCCAGCTGTGTGGTGGGACTCCCCACCCCCGGTCTTCCTGGTTTCTGTGTTGGGTGACTAACCACCCCAATTTGCCCAAGATGTTCCTGGTTTTAGCACTGAAAAGTTGTATCCCAGGAAACCCCTCAGCCCCAGGCAGATGGAGACATGGATTTCTGTGAGTGGCCTGGAGAGTCAGTTATGACCCACTCCAGGCGGCCCCTAGCACTCCATCTGCCGCACACAGGTTGGCTGATGGCAGCTCAGAGGGTCCCCCGAGGATGAAGGGGGATCAAGTGTGATGGGGAGGCACCCTCTGAAGCAAGGATCAGAGCAGCTTTATCTGGGACACTTCTGGGGGGTCCACACCCATTGACCCAGACTTCCTGGCACCTGGCATCGCTAGGCCACCCGGAGGCCAGGTGCAGTCTCCCACAGCTGCGCTGTCTTCCATAGGAAGCAGCTGACCCTGGTTTCACCTTGCTGCCTCTCTGCCCCCAGACAGCTCCCCTCTGAACTGTGCTGGGACCTGCTGAGGTCACCCCAGACCGGAGGGTTGGCTGAGACCCAGCAGCTGCCGAGTGGCTCTCTGATGTCCTCACGTTCAAAATATAAAGTTTCAAGAGGCCTCACAGCCGAGTGAAGTGTGCTGTCCCGTTAGCCTGTGGGCAATCCAAGGCCAAAGCCACCTGACGGCCTGCATTGGAATTACTGTTCAGGGTGCTTCATCCCTAGCTCTCTGGGCAGTCCCAAGGTGGGCTCATAGGCATTGAAGCAGCAGGGGACCCAAGCAAAGCCCCCAGTCTGACAACTGGTAGGAGCCATGCTCAAGGTCCCTCCTGGTGAGAAGCTGGGGTATTGAGGAGCTGAGGGGGTCATCTCCCCCAGGTGGCACTTCTGGTCCAGCGTGAGGCCTGGGCTGGCAGCAGGCGCCCGTGTACAGCTGGTACATACAGCCCATCCTTTTTAGGAAACTGGTTTCTGCTACTGGTACAACTGGTTTGGGGTGGGTGGGACTTCCGTGCACAGTGTGGGCAGATGCGGGGCTTCTGCGAGTGTCCTGCTGTCAGAACTTCCCTCTAGCGGTGCGGGGAAGTGGCGAGCCTGGTGGCTCTGTGCCAGGGAGCTGGGCGCTGCGCTTGCTCTGAAGCCCCAGTGGTCTCGGGAGATGGATCCGGCATGGTGGGAGCTCTGGCCAGTGGGAAAGGCCCTGGTGGGTACTAATGGAGCCATCGGACAAAAAAATGTAGGCCACCTTCTTAGTTGGAGGCCTTACCAGCTCTGGGGCCTCCCTGGGAGAGGGGGCCCAGACTTAGTGGGGGATAATGAAGCGAGGAGAGTTTAGGATGCCCACCGTCTGGCAAATGAGACGGAGCTTGCCTGCCCTGCCCACCCCCCAGCCCCATCTGCTGTCCCTGGGAAATCTGTAAAGAGGAAATTGCCCTTCTCACGTGTACTCTCATGATACAGGTCATTGAAATGAACCAAGAAATAAAATGTAAAAATCCAACCATGGATAAGGTATTGGCTGGGTTCTGTTCGGTTCCTGTGTCCACACCCTTTCCACAGCCTCTAGACGGACTTGGTCACACGTGAACCTGGGTAGTGGCCCCCAGTTTCTGCATCGAGGAAACCGACGATTTCCCAGGCCACGGTGGAAGAGCTGAGTAGGGAGATCTCCAGACCGGAGGCGGGCATTGGTGGGGGCCGGGTGGGGCATCAGAGGAGCAGGATAGGCACCCAGCTTGGTGGCGGGGCTCACCCTCTCCTCCTGCTGCAGAGATGGAAGTCTGAGGCGGGGGGTGCAGGGGGGCAGTGACAAATGGGACAAGAAGACAGAAGGGCCCCGGCCCATGGAAGAGCACCAAAGAAAAGCACGATGTGGATAGATTGTTTTATTTTCTGATAATGATTAAATGGCTGGAATGGCTTCCTAAGATGTATATATTTTTAAAAATGGCAGTCCAACACATCCCTCTCTGTACGGACTTCTGCCTCTGTTATGTGTTCTCCCCAGAACCCCCCCTCCCCACCCTGTGTAAATCAAATGCCCTGGGATGATTCTATCCTGGCCCGTGTATCTGGCATCTAATAAATAAGGAATGGCCTGTTGGAGAGTTTCTTCACACGTGACCTTTCCAGGCTTGCTGTCCCCTGGACAGCACTGCCCTCAGGCCTCAGGCCGGTGCTGGGCCTGGTTGGCTGGAGAACCAGCTCAGCCTCAAGAGTTCTCTAGGTGTGCAAGTAGGCATTTTATTTATTTGATAGATATACAGCATGAAAGGGAACACAAGAAGGGGGAGTGGGAGAGGCTTCCTGCCGAGCAGGGAGCCTGATGGTGGGGTTCCATCCCAGGAGCCTGGGATCATTACCTGAGCCAAAGGCAGGTGCTTGACTGAGCCACCCATGTGCCCCCAAGTAGGCATTTTAAAAGCACATTCAACAAAGCTTCAGGAATGCAACTTGAGAAATATGATATAGGTAGGTCTGAGAAGCCCCTGCTACTTTTTAGACTTCTGACATTAATGTGAGGTGCTCTATTATCTTCATTTATGCCAGAAAAATTGAATATCACATGTATGTGAACCAAAAACAGTTCACTGCCTTAGGATTCTGAAATGTACCTGTGTATGTATGCCCATAATGCTGACTGCACAAAGGACCCAGGTGTCATCCACACTCAGGAGTGGTGAGAAGCAGAGGGGATGGCCTGAAAGAGAGGAGCACTGTATCAGGATGCCTCTCATTGCAAGTAAAAGACATCCTGGTTTGTAACAGCTCTGTGGATTTATTGTCTTGGATTTATGTGAAGCTGAGATGAGGGCAAGCATCAGGTAGGGTTTGATCCAGAGGTTCACAAAGTCAATAGGGCTATGGCTCTGCTTCTCTGGTTCTCTCAGTTCTGCCCTCTTCTATTTTGTCTTCAAGCTAGCCTCTTCCATGAGGCAAGAAGGCTGCTGGCTTTTTATTTCACATTGTCAGGAGAGAACATCTCTTCTTAAAACCATGGAAAATATCTGAGCATGATTGTGAATCCTAGTAGCTCTTGTGCTTATCTCTTAAGGGATCACTGGGACCAGCTTTGGCAGGGGGACTAGTCCCACTTAAGTATTCAGCTATTACACAAAAAGGGTTGAGCTGGAAGTCTAGAAGACAACCAGCCAACCATGATGCCCACAGAACTCATATACATGGACAGTTCAGGCTCTGGTCAACTTTCCATGAGTTGTTTATAAGTTTCCTGAAGCTCTTAGAAAATCATACTCACATAGCAGTCTTTGAACTCGATACTTAGCAAGTCTCATGCATGAAATGTTTGGTGGGAATGAAAGTACCCAGTTTGTGGATTATTTTTAGGTAATTTCCCAGTATAATTTCCCCTCATACCTTACACGCGTATGCACGTGCATGCGCGGAAGTGCATGCGTGTGCACACACACAGCTGATATTCACGCTGCCACCTTCAGGAAAAATAATCAGAAAAAAGAGTCAACCATAACATCATACAACATAATCAAAATAGAGATACTTCTGCTATCTGTATTTTAGGATTTTCTCTACTAATTCTTCCCATCTATATAGATAATTGTGGTCAGGCTATCTAACAGCTCATCTTCAAAAAGACTTAAACCTCATTCATATATTTATTTCTCTTCAATCATTCTCCAAATATTTTCCTCTTTTTGTTACCAGAGAAGTGAAAGGGGAAAACACAACTTAGAGTCATTCATTCCATTAACAAATATCTGCCGAGGGTCTGCCCTGCGCCAGGCACTGTTCTGGGCATGGAGACTGTATCAGTAAAGACAACAAACACAATCTCTCTCTTCACGGAGCACACACTCTAGTGGGAGGAAGAGAGAGACAATGAGCACAATAAATAACCAAATTACATAGTTTTTTAGGTAAGTTCCATGAGGGAAAAGCAGGGTATGGAGGATCAGGATTGGGGAGATAGGATACAAGTTTAAAAGGAATGGTCAGAGCAGCCTCAGTAAGAATGTTTATGTGTAACAGTAAGGGAAGAAAGTGAAAGCCACATGGGTATCTGGAGAAAAAGCTCTCCAAGCAGAATTAGCATGTGCAAAGGCCCGGAGGTGTGTTCAGTGACCCTCAAGGAAACAAGTGTGGCTGAAGTGGAAGTGGTGAGGCAAGGGGGAGTGGAGCAAGGCATACAGGGAACATGAGGCCATAGTAAGTGAGGCTTTCACTCTAAGCAGAAGATTCTGAATAGAGGAACACCATGACTGCACATCTCGGCAGGAGCCTTTGGCCAGGTGGGAGACTCGACCATGTTAAGTTAGGGATGCTATTGAATGTCCGGGCAGAGAGGCCAGGAAGGCAGCAGGCTGTAGGGGCACATAAATAGGGAGCAGTGAGTGAACTTCATTGATAACAGATGTTCAGACAGGATCTTTGTCAGTCATAAATTCCTTCTCACAGCCAGCCAATGCCCTCCATTGCTATCTAGCCTCAAAAGCACTCAGCCAAATGCCCAGTCCATCTGTGCCAAGATCCCTTTGGCACCTGTCACAAGGCAAAGCGAAGGCACTGGGTCTCTTACCCGGGTCCTGAAGAGTCTCTCCCCACTTCCCCTGTGGAGAAGAGGGAACACCAGACCCTCCCGTCCCCTCTTCCCACAGACAGATGTGATAAGCCCTGATGATCAAGCTTGGAGCAAGGCCAAAATAGGGCGTAAAGGAGGGGGGCCAGTAGGGCTCCACGACTGGCCCAGGAAGGCTCGAGAATGGACTGCACTTCCACCCCGGGGCCCCTTCTTAAGGCCCCTCATCAAATAGAAGTTCTAGACAAAAGCCCCAATGCCCAGCCAGTCACTGCCAAAGAAACAGCAATCCAGCAAGCCACAAAATAGCCCCAAGTGACCCAAGTCTCTACTACCCTCAGCATGGTCCACACCATTTGTGGGGGGTCACATTATTAATGCACTGCAGAGCTTCATCAGAGACCTCTTTCTTCGTCTCTCTGCCCCACACAGAGCCACTCCGGCAAATCTCTCCTGTGTATCTCCAAACTGCCCAGCTTCCCGGGCTCAGCCTCCTGGGCAAACCCCACCCCCCAGCCCAGACCTTCATCGGCAATTCTTTGCCTACGTCATCTTAGCCTTTCGGCTTCCTTCCACTCTCCTGCAGGAGCTGATGGAGAGCCAGAAGCTGAATCAGGGAGCAAAATCTCCTCGCTCCCGGAGGGTACAGGATGCGGGAAGTGGAGGAAGAGTGAAAACCTCACCAACTCAGATACTTCATTCTGCCTCCGTTGCAAATTCACTTTGCTCCCAAACAACAGAAGTCCCCAGAATCCCAGAGAACCATCCTTCCCCTGCCCACAGACGTGGCCACGCACATGGGAGTTGCATAGAACTGGGACAAGCCCTTCCCGAGACCCACCTCCAGGTTCAAGGGCTGGCAGTTGTGTCTTCTCTGAGCCAATACTTAGAAAGGCAAATCTTTTCCGATCCCAGGTGCTGCCCTCGTTTTTCCTGAGTGATTCTGGTCACTTCCGCCTGCTCACTTTGCTCATTCATTCATCATCTGGCAGGGAACAAGATCTAGGGAGTATGGTGGGGGCTCCTGCTTTGGCAGAGAAGATAAACTTCGAACTAGCGGTTTGCAAGGGTCTCTTACACAGGACACTTTCAGCGACACATGGGAGCAGGAGTGGGTAACAGGGGGACCAATTCAGCCTTTTGATGGGGGAGGGTCGGCCAAGGAAGCCAAATTGCAGACGCAGGTGGAGACTGAGGTCTGAAGAAGTAGAGGGAGCTAGGGGAGGCCACGGGGGTGTCTCAGAGACAGAGGGAGCTGTTCAGACCAAGAGAGACAGAAAGAGGGGCTGATGTGTTCCAGGCTTGCTCTAGAGATGGAAAGAAAAGACCGTCTGATTGGTTAGTGGGTGACAGAGGAGAGGCAAAGAAGAGGAGCCAGATTGCACAGGACATGGCCAGTCTTGTTCAGGACATTGTTGCCTATCTCAGAACAAAGGGGAAACCCTGGCAGAGTTTTAAGCAAGGGAGGAACATCATCAGATCTGTCTCTCCCACTGAGATACAGTGGTTCAAATTTGCCGTCCTCAGTGAATTGGCTTCCGGGCCAAGCATGAACTTTGGATTCAAACTGGCCTCGGTTCAGGAGTCCCTGCTCTGCCCTTACTGGTGGTGTGGCCCCGGGCTGCCAGCTGCCTCCCCAGCTGCACAGGGAAGCTGATCAGACCCTGTCACAACGCTAACAGGTTACATGAATGGGATGCTAGCTGTATCCCAGACACTTGACATATGCTGTCCCCTTCATTCCTCATGAGTGTTTGAGGTACATGTCAGCATCTTCATTTTATGGGAGCTTAAAGCTTCAGAGAGCTTAACCAACTTGCTTACAGTCACAGAGCCTAGATTTGAATCCAGATCTGTACAGTTCAAGTCCCTTCTCTTCACTGCCATGCCGTGTCTCAGACCAGCCATCTGAAGGGTCGGACACACAGTAGGCACTCAACACGTGCCGATTCCTTTTGCACACTCCTCCCACAGCAGGGAAGCACCCAGCCTCACAGAAGCCACCCCCAGTCACAGATGTCTGCCCTAGCTCCCGCCAAGAGCAGCTGGCTGCCCATCCAACTCAGCTCCCCCATATTTGCAGCCGGACAGGAAGGGAAGGGGGAGCCATGAACAAGCATCCTCGGCAGGCTTCCGCGCCCTGCTGCGTCTGTGCCCTATGGCGGCGTCAGGCCTTCCCCCCAAGTCATGCTCCTTGTAAGCAACTGAGATGGGACAATGCTGCTGGCCTTCAGACCACATTACTGGGGACAAAATTCCAGGGACTTCCTACCTTATTCTTCCCTGCTTGTCTTTGGAGGGAAAAAAAAACCCTTCAGCCTAACATTATAGCCCGATATTATGGTGACATTTTTATCATGAACATTAAAGGTCTCTGGGGGAAACCTTAGCCCCGTGAAGAGGAAAGTTCTCAGCTGTGTGATATCAGAGGTCAGAGCTTCAAGAAGGAATCCAGTGTCCCCAGACAGAACACTGAGGACATCAGGGGTGACCCGTGGCTTGTGTCTTGGGCCAGGGAGGTGGATGTAGATGTTTGGAGCAAGTAGCTTGTGTCTTTCAAACCACATTGTGCAGGTGGCTGGCCCCCCTGCTGGGGTTACTCTGCACCCTGGGAGAGGGTGCTGGTATCAGGCACAGATGAGGGGGGCTGGCGATCCCTGCCTGGCCCTGGCCAGGGAGCTGCGTGCTTCCTCATCCCATGGAACACGAAACCTGCCCCTGTTCCACACCATGGTCTTTACTAGAGGGATGGGGTAGGGTGGGGGAGTGAGCCAGAGGCCAGCAGAGGAGAGGGACTGGGGACAGATGTGGTGGAAAATGCTGGCCAAAAGGAAAGAGAATTTGGCTCAGAGGAAATGTTCCTGGAAGGAAACAAAGCTCTCCCAGCTTCCTCTGGAAATTGCTTTGTTTAAAATGCAAAGTGCAGATGTGTTTAGATGACATCTCTGCATCCATCACCCTATGCAAATGCCGACCCTGGGGAAGAGGAGCCCCTGTAAGTCACTCGGATCCCCCTAATCAAGAGCGTGCGGTGAAGGTGACGGCAGGGGCAGGCCGCCAGAGCAGCACCGGGGCGGGTGACAGCTCACCACCCAGGAGAGGCGCTTGATAAGGGGTTGGGGGGAGGGAGCTCAGCCCTGGGGGGTGGGTTGGAGGGGCCACATCTGTGCCCAGCTCAGCAGTAGGAAGGAACTCGGCCCCCTGCACCACCACCACCACCCCGGGCTAGCTGCTCATGGACACAGGTGTAGAGGCCGATGTGGGATGTGGGGTGCAGGATGTGGGGTGCGGGATGCAAACCACTGAAGGATGGAGCTCTAAGCAAGGAACTGCCAGGCTCAGGGGCAGTGAATTAAATCCTCTGGGGGAGTCCGGAGGGGGGCCCCTTGCCTGAACACTGCCCTAGGGAGAGAGGCTGCAGAAATTGGGAGGTGGGGTGGAGCTCTTTAACTTAAGCCAGCCATCTGATATCTCCATCAGTCACTATACCAGAACCTTCCATGCAGTGTTCCAGGCTCAGCTCATACACCTCCAGTGACAGACATGCACCGTCCTGGTAGGGTTCCTGGGGAAAATCCACGATGCTAAGTTACATCTGAATGTTAGATAAACAAGGAATGATCTCACAGTCTAAGCATGTCCCAAATATTGCATGGGATTATTTGTTGTTTGTCTGAAATTTAAATGTAGCTGGGTGCCCCATATTTTCCTTTGCTAAATCCGACAAGCCTACAATCTGGACAATCCATTCCATTTTCTGTAAATATCTGACCACTAACCCATGGGTTGAGCCTATCTCTGCTTTTCTTTTGTTTCTACCCAGCATCCCCCTCCAACACCAACTCCCCCTGCCCCCGCTCCCATCCCCATCCAGTTCTGCGTTATGGGCCATATGCTATGATTTTGCCTCCTTTTATCTGTCACAGATTACCCCCTACCTGCCACCACCCATAAATTTCTCACTCCCACCTCCTTAGCTTCTGCCTGTGGCCTCCAACCCCGGGGAGCTCTGTTCAGCCTGGCTGCTCGCTCCCCTAGCAACACATGTGCTTCAGTACGGACTCCTGGACTCACAGGTACTCGTTGCATCCCCGCTGCGTGTCTGACCCATAGACACTGAGGATACAGTAGTAAACCAGACAGTTGGGTCTCTGCTCTCCTGGGCTTCCGTACTAGTTGGGTGAGATAAATTTAAGAAAAAAAAAAAGCAACAGTGAATGAAGTAATTACAAGTGTGAGCGCTAGAAAGAATAAAGGAAATGAGATGGAGAATAATGGGATGGGGGAAGGCTGCTCTGAAGCAGCAACATTAAAACCAAGATCTGAAAGAGGAGACAATGCAGCATGCTCCCGGTAGAGGAAGCAGCATGTGCAAAGGCCCGGGAGGTGAGAATGAATCTCCACAGAGGCCTTAACGTTAAACTGCTCTTTTATTCCTCAGACTTTTATTTTATATTTTCACCTATATTTTCACTTTATCTTCCGTGGATATTCCAATTTCCGGCTTTCTTAAGGTTTCGAACCAATCCTGTCCTTTAATATGTGACATCACTTCCTGATTCACCTCAAAGATAGAGCCAATAGAGCTCCCTCCTATCACCCAGTTCCCTGCCACAATCACATACCAAAGTCTTTCCTTTCCTTTGCTCTTGGAATAAGATGTTTTCTTATTTCTTGAAATAAGGTATTTCCCTCCGTAGCCATCCTGACTTGGCCTTGCCTCACCAGCCCCTTTTGGGTTTTTGTGCCATCGATGACGTCCTCCCTCTGGTCCCCTCAACCTTGCCCATCGCACCGGCCCCTCCTTCCCACCTTCAGACCTGCTCACCTCTGACAGTTCCTCTCCCTGCTGTGACTTCCTCTTTTTCTTTCTGTTCTCAGCCATCTTTTCCTAAAGATCTCCCCACTCAGTCTTTCTCCACGCCTCTGTCCTCTACCATCTTCCACCCAGCTGCTGCTACTCCTTAAAAGGCTCTCGGCTCCATGCATGCCATGTTTTGCTGCCAGGGCCTTACACGGTTATTTCCTTACTGGAATGCAAGGTGCCTCGAGTCATGGTCTTTTACCATCCAAAGCACAGTAGCTTGCCCACAGGAATTGTTCAGCAAGTGTTTGTGTTGAATTCAATGGGGGTGTCTCTTGGGCTTCTGGAAACCAATGTGGGAGCCTTCTTCTTAGGGTGAAATACAAGAGGGCTCCCCTCAGTGGCAGGGGACACAGGCAGGACGTGGAGGTTGGATTGGAGGTGGGGATTGGGAGACAGCGAGAAGGAAGAGGGGACAGGTGGAGGGTGCCAGATTTTACAAAAGGATGATAAATGATAACAGCACTGGGAACAAAACCAAACATCCTTCATACTGTCAGAGCGATGAAGCCAGCACAGTCCAAGACGCGGGCAGCGGGCAGTGCCTTGCTTTTGGAAGAAGCACAGGCTCTCAGTCTCCTTCTGCTCAGAGTCAACAGCCCAATTCATCTTCCTTGGGGTGTCTTCTGGAACTGGGGGGAAAACAGGTATCCTGGGATTAGTGAGAAGGAGGGAAGTCAACCTGAGCCATCTGTCCTCCTCAGTGGACCCTCGCTGAGGCAGTAGTGGTCTCAAGTGGCCCTACTGGGCCCTTTCATGCCTGGGGCCAACTAGATGGTGTTGGCTTCCATTTATGTTGTGGGGCTTTTGTCCTGCCCTCTTTTGTGGAGCATTAAAATATTAAAGTAGAGATGCTCTAAGAATAAGCAAACGGAAATACACCTGCTGAGAGCGATGAGAAGATCCCAGAGACTTCACTGCCACATGTTTTCTTTCTTTGTCCCCAGACAGAAAATGTGAAGTAGAAGGAAACCCTGCACTGAGAGTCAGGTGACCTACCTGGATTTGGGGCCCAGCTTTGCTCGTGGAAGAGCCAGGGAATCCAGACAATTGTTTCACCTGTCTGGGTCTTGATCTCCTTGATTTTCTTCAGCTTGTTGGGTTGAGTTAAGGAGCCCTACACTACCTTCCAGTTTTCTCATTTTGTTATTCCTTGTGCAACCCAGCAGCAGACATCTGGGTTTTCTCAAACTGAGCATTCCTCTCTTCCTTTTATAAAAAACAGCACCCCACTTCTCCGTTCCCCTTTCAGAGTCCTGTCAACCATACTGTCCTCCCCCCATAAGGGGTGAGGCCAGGATCTGAGCTCAGCCAATCAGACTCTGAAACAGGGTCACATGACAGCAGCCCCCTAAAGACCTGTTATGGTTTTCAGCTACCTACGTACTCAGCTTAGGTCATATTGCCCATCTCCTCCCTAGTTCTGCAAACTCTCCGGTGTTGCTCTAATAAAATCCCTGTTTTCTCCAGGGTCAATGCCTGGTGCTTGCAAGCAATGAACTTAATGATATATTGTTAGAATCCTGAATCCAGAATCAGAAAGTGACTGCAAAGACATAGGTTAACTTGTCAGCGAAGCTGCCTCGTGACTAAGGAGGCTTTTAATAGAGAAATAGGGAGTAAACTGGCTGAGCTTCACTGCCTGCCTCCAGAGAGAAAAAGACACCCATCCAGCCATTGGGAAGCTCTTGGAGCAGAGAACTCTGAGGCCCCCTGAAAACATTCCCTGTACGTCAGTGATGCCTGGCATTTCACACCAAGTGAATTCCTCCACGGCCATGCCCAAACAGGGGTACCCCTGCGACCTGAATGATGCTTCCCATCTTAGCACTGGGCCAGGTAAATCAGCAGTGCACCAAACCTCAGCACCTGCCCTTGGCCAGACACTGTCCAGACATGTCAGCAAGGAAGTGGTCACTGGCACTTGCAGAGTGAGCCTGGCCCTCAGGAAGCCCTTAACATGTGTACTGTTGAATGTCTCAAGCTTGGGCAGCTGGAAAGAGCTTGCAGCAAGAGGAGAGGTCAGGGACTGCATCTTTGCCAAAAGGCTTGGAGTACAAAAGTGCTGAAGAGAGGTCATTTGACCACCTAGGGAGGAAGCCTTAAAAAAAAAAATTACAGGGGCGCCTGGGTGGCTCAGTTGGTTAAGCGACTTCCTTCGGCTCAGGTCACGATCCCGGAGACCTGGGATTGAGCCCCACATCGGGCTCCCTGCTCGGTGGGAAGCCTGCTTCTCCCTCTCTCGCTCCCCCTGCCTGTGTTCCCTCTCTGGCTGTGTTTCTCTCTGTCAAATAAATAAAAATCTTAAAAAAAAAATTACAATTTTGGACTTATCTAGGTCCTTCCTTATAGGACAGTGATTTTCAAAGTGTGGTTGGAAGATGTTTTCTGGTGACACTTGGACATTTAAAAATTTTTATTTTTAAATTTCTTTTATCTTATTTCTTTGTGTATGACATAAAATATCACTAGTGTATCCAAACATATGATCTATAGATATTTTGCTTAGGAAGGAGTTAAAGTCGATATATAAAGCTAAAAATGTGAGTTGGTTTTAACAAAGATATTAAGGAAATGGCAATATAAGTGGGAGACGGGTTTCGTGACCTTTGTGAAGGTGGAGCTGAGTAAGTTGGCCAGCGTCCGTGCAAGGGAAGTCTAGACCCCCACCCACCCCTGCCTCCAGCCAGCCCTGTCCTCCGCAGCATGGCTGGGTGAGGATCCTTCACAGACTGTGAGATGCTCCCAGCACAGGCTGGGCTCCTTCCCATTGAATCATCTGTGTCTAGTGTACTGCTGACAAAGAGGAAATCCTGACAGATTGAGGAATAGTTGTATGCCCTGCCTTGTTCTAGAAAGCAGACAACACAAAGTAGACTTGCACAGAAAGAAAATGGGACACAACTTCTGGCCCATCTTTCACAACAGGTGTACCCTGTCCAACTGGTCGACCAATCCTCTCTACTTTATAGGCAGCTTTAAGCTACACATTTCTGTCTGCTACTATCCATCCTCATTTGCTTCTGCCTGGGTCAGGCCACCAACCTCTCTCACTGGACTTACTATCTGCCACCATCTCCCAACTGTTCTTCCTGACTCCACTCTCATCCCAGTTAAGCGATTTCCCCCCCTACACAATAGCTAAAGAGTTGTCTAAAATGCAGCTCGAGGTCTGAAGTCTTCTTACTACATGCAGGATGAAGGCCACAGTCTTTAGGAAGGCAGGCAATGCCTTTCATGACCTGGTCTCTGCCTACTGCTCCAACATCATCTGTTACTGATTGTATTCCATGCCCCATGTGCCAGGCATATTTTAGTCTTTCTTGAAAGCATCTTGCCTCTAGGCCTTTGCACTTATCATTCCCACTGCTTGAAATGCCCTTCCCTTTCTTCTTCTGCCTCACTCCTCCTTAATCCTCAGGATCCGTTGAAGCATCATCTCTCTTTTTTAAAAAAAGATTTTATGTATTTATTTGACACAGAGAGAGATCACAAGTAGGCAGAGAGGCAGGCAGAGAGAGAGGAGGAAGCAGGCTCCCTGCTGAGCAGAGGACCAGATACAGGCCTCAATCCCAGGACCCTGAGATCATGACCTGAGCCAAAAGCAGAGGCTTAACCCACTGAGCATCATCTCTTTTAAGAAGTCAGCCCAGACAGAAGTGTAGATCTTCTTTTTCCACAGCACCTACATTTATTTACAGCACTTACAATAATGGGCCCCTGTTGTTTGTTTGCCTGTCTACCTGCCACATAAGTCCTTACGGTCTTAGAAGGCAGAGGCCATTCTTAGTGACCTTTGTATTCCCAGAATCTAGCCCCGTGATATATTGAGAATAGGCTCTCAGCAAATATTTGACGATTGAGTAGCTGATGGCCATAGGTCTGGGAAACTGCCTGGGCGGTGGGTTTGGAACCATAGGCCTCTTAAACTCATTCGTGCTGTTCACCATATATTTCTAACTCACCACCTGCTTGGCACACAGTAGGGATGCACTCCCCGGCCTCCTTGTGGTTCAGTAGGGACCATGTGATCATTCTGGTCAATGAGTTATGAGCAGGACTACCACGTGTCCCTTCTAGGCTGAAATATTTAATTGCTTGAGTTCTCTTTCCCTCTGCTTTGACGATCTGCAATAATCCAGATGACAGCTTCTCTATCTTGTGGGGTCCTGGAGTGATGACAACACTGAGTAGAGCCCCCAGCTGATCTGTGAATAACACGTAAGATAAATGAGAATAAGACTTTGTTATAGGAAGCCCCTGAATTTTTTTTAACTGACATACCTTAAGCTGTCCCGGGCATGCTCATGCAGCTCACAGGGTTCAAAGGACCGAATCTAAACTATATTCTTACCTTTCCATCCTCATTCTGGTCTGGATCATGGCCTATGTGGTCCTCAGTCTGAATAGTCCCCTTTCAGCCAAAACAAGAAGGAAGAAAGGGAGGGAGGGAGGAAGAAAGGCCATCATACAGGTAACCAGGAATCCAGCTGAACAGCTCTTAGGAGACATGGCCTCAAAAACCATGAAGTCCATGGTGAGTTCATCGGCATGAAGGCAGACCAGCCCTACCTCATATAGCAAAAGGAGGGCTTGGTAGTTTTCCTCCCTGTCTTCTCTGTAGCCAGTTATCTGGGGATCTTGAAACCTCTACGGCATTTACTCACTAAATCTGACCCTTGTCCCCTCCTAACTCATACATATCCTGTGATACCCTTTATGGGTTGAGATATGGGGGGAGGGGGGTCACAACTCACACAGTAACACACCTGTGCCACCTATCCCTCTGCCTTCTACAGCTGTGAGTCCATACTACTCACAGATCACAAAGTGTCCTTCTTCTAGTCCCTAGCCTTCACCTGCCAAGGGCTGTCTATTCTTTGACATACTGAGTGAACATGGTTCCCTGGATACCAATCGTGTCAACCACACCTCTTAGAAGTTATGATTGGACACCTGCTGGCCCAGGTTGTGTCTTGCTCTAGCCTGTGAGTCCTGGGGTCCTGATGTGGGGTCCTTGTGTTTCCCTACTGGGGGGTGGGGGGAGTGGTAGGTATGCCATGTAAAATTATATATGTTCCAGACCTTCTATCACACCCATTTCTATTCATTAAGCCTAATTAGAATGCCACTGAATAATCATATTATTCCAATGTACCATGTAATGATTAATAATAATGGAAATTTCCATTTCTCTTCCCATCTTCCCCCCACCTGCACCCACTTTATTTTTCTCTCCTCCCACAGAAAAGCTACATGTTTGTTCTTTATGATGTTTTCCTTGACTATTTCTTCCACTGGGAACTGGGAGAATGTTGGCTAGGTAAAACCATGGTGGTCATCCCAGTATGGCATTTTTGTCACTGGATCCTTAGCAACAGTTATGGAACATGGTATCAAATGTTGCCAATGGAGATGGGCATCAAACAGAGAGGAGGAGAATGACGATAATGGGGTGTATACACTGGGAGGTACTCCCCTGGACATTTCCTTACTTAATGTTTCATGACAACCATGCAGAATAAATGATGACAACTATCATGGAAGGATTGTCTAAACTAGAGAGTACAGAATCCACAAGGTCAGGGTGGGTGTTAAGAGGGCAAAGCAGAGGAATGAAAAGGTGGAAGGAGAATGGATTGGGCTGCTCTTCCCAGAACCCTGTCCCCATGGCATCTTGTAGGGCATCATCACATGTAGAAAGTTCCTCTTACCCAAACCCCGATCCCTTGCCTGCACGGACTTATCCAGATTTGCTGGATGGAAGTGGTAAACTCTTGAGATCTGGGAGTCTGAAGTTACCTCTCCTTAAATATAGAGACTTGGCTTCAAAATGTCCATCCTGAAACCAGCATTGAAATAGGATCCTGGAAAGACCACTGTCAATCTAAGATGTGTCTTCTTAATACAGAGTAAAGGGCATGGACTCTGGAATCAGAGGGATCTGGGCAAGTCTCTTATTTTCTCTGAGCCTCAGTTTTCCCACACATAAGAGGGGAATTATGATGCCTACCTCATAAGATGGTGATGGTTCATACATCATGCTTAGCCTATAGTAGGCACTTAATAAAATATTTACTGGAAGTAAACTTAGTCTTTAATTATGAGAAAATGTATTACCTAACTTTAGATCGGAAAAGATAGTTTCACTGGGTATAGATTTTAAGTTGACATATTGAAGAAGATAGTATCATCACTGTCTTCCAGCTATTATTATTATTGCTATTGGTACGTGAACCATCACCCACTCACTATCTTTCCGTAGATGATCTGTCTTCTTGCTGGCTTTTAGGAAAATCTTTTTCTCTGATGTTTTGCAATTTTATTGTACTGCATTTGGTATGAATTTCTTTTAATTTATTGTACTCAGAGTTTGTTGGACCTCCAGGATGTAGGATTGATGTCTTCCAACAATTCTGGGAAGTCCTCAGACACGATCGCTTCAAAGATTGTTTCTTCTCCCTTCCCCTTCTCTCCTTTACTGACTCCAAGTCAGGCTTATCTTAGACCCTCTCACTCTGCCCTCTGTGCCTCAGTACCATCTCTTTCATATTTTCCATTTCTGTCTTTTTGAGCTAAATTCTGGGAAATGTTTGAATCTGTGTTTCAGACTACTAGGATTTTTCTTCTCAGTTGTATCTAATCTTCTGTTTAATCTTTCCACCGAGGCTTTAATTGTTATGTTTTCCATGTTTACCACTTCCATTTGTTTTC
Source organism: Spilogale gracilis (assembly GCA_004023965.1). Taxonomy (NCBI): domain Eukaryota; kingdom Metazoa; phylum Chordata; class Mammalia; order Carnivora; family Mephitidae; genus Spilogale; species Spilogale gracilis. The sequence continues at coordinate 234,820 of PITA01000404.1, read as the reverse complement.
TCTTCATATTCCTTGGTCTTATTTTTTTTAACTATTTTTATTTTTAAAGAAAGGCAGACTGCCACATGCAATGCCTCATTTGGATGTATCTGGAGTCTTGGAAGCTTGACTACCCTACATTCTCCTACAGATGGACTTTGAGAGTTTATCTGCAGGTTCTAGCAAGGGAGCACAGCTACTTATATACCTTTGATCTAAGACAGTCCTCCTCCAACGGGGGAGGACCGTCTTAGGTCCTTTTGAACCAAGCATGCTTCAGGAGGAACACACGTGGAGCAATGAAGGAGGAAGGGGACACCCAACTAGCCAAGTAGATTAGCCGAGTCAACCCTGATGATCAATGGGGTAACAGATGTGGCCGCCAGATGACCCTCATGTCCTCTTTGGTGTTACTTTAAAACTTTGATTTCTTTAGATATATTTGTGGCAGGCAGAATAATGGCCTCTCAGAAATGTCTCTGTCCTAATCCTTGGAGCCTAGAATGTGTTAGAAATCACAACAAAGGGGAATTAAGGTTGGGTGTGTTTGTTTGGTGTTCTACTTCTGGGCTTTTCTGTTCTTTTCTCCTGATCTATATCTTGGTCCCTGTGCCATTTCCACAGTTTAGATTACCTCAGAATTGGTACTAATTCTTCTTTAAACATTTGGTAAAACTCTCCAGTGAAACTACCTGAGTTTAAAGAGTTCTAATTTGGGAGTTTTTAAATTACCATGTCAATTTTCTCAAAAGTTATAGGGCTATTCTTATCTTGGGTATTTTAAATAATGCTTCAGTAAACATACAAATGCATATATCTCTTTGAATTAGCATTTTTGTTTTCTATGGATAAAAACCCAGTAGTGGAATTACTGAATCATACGATAATTCTATTTTTAATTTTGTCATTTGCAAAAACATGGATGGACCTGGAGGGTATAATGCTAAGTGAAATAAGTCAGACAGAAAAACACAAATGCCTTATGATCTCATTCATATGTGGAATTTGAGGAACAAAACAAACAAAGCAAAAAAGACAAAACAACAGACACTTAACTGGTGTCTGTTGCCACAAACTGGTGGTTGCCAGAAGGGAGATGGTGGGGAGATGGGTGAAATAGGTAAAGGGAATTAAGAGCACACTGAGCAAATGTATAGAATTGTTGAATTTTTATATTGTACACCTGGAACTGATGTAACACTGTATTTTAATTCTATTTCAATAAAAAAAATAAGAGAAAAAAGGTATATGGCCATTCAAACTATTTCATTTTGGGTGATCTGTGGTGATTTATGTTTTTTAAGGAACAGGTTTATTTCATCTAAGTTATCAAATTTATGTGCATAGAATTGCTTGTATTCTCTTATTATTCTGTTGATAATTGCACCATCTACAGTGATATTCTTTGTTTCGTTGTTGTATTGGTAATATGCATTTTCTCTCTTTTTTTCTTTGTCAACTTGGCTAGATGTTTGTCAATTTTGTTGATATTTTCAAAGAATTAGTTCTTTTCCATTCTGTTTTCAATTTCACTAATTTCTGTTCTAGCTTTATGATTTCCTTCTTTATGCTTACTTTGGGTTTATTTTTATCCTATTTTTCTAAGATCTTGAGGTGGGAGCTTAGCTGGTTAATTTAAGACTTTTCCTCTTTTCTAATATAAGCATTAGTGCTACACATTTCCCTGTTGGCATGGCTTTAGCAACAAAATGACAAATTTTAATATGATGTGTTTTCATTTTAATTCAGTTCAATATATTTTTAAAAATTTCCTGTGGAAATTTTCTCTTTGACCCATAGATTATGTGGAAGTATACTGTTTAGTTTCCAAATTGTTAGAGACTTTCCTGTTATGTTTCTGTTTGGTTTCTAGCTTGATTCCTTTCTTGTCAGATACCTTTTGAATGACCCCAACTCTTGTCAACTTGTTGAATTTTATTTTATGGTCCAGGATAATATGTCTTGGTATATGTTCCATGGGCACTTGAGAGAATGTGTTTTCTGCTTTGTAGAGTGTTCTATAAATGTTGATCAGAGTCTGTTGGTTTAGACCTCTGTTTAGTTGTTCTATCAATTGCTGAGAGAGGGGTATAGAAGTCTCCAACCATATTATGAATTTCCCTATTCCTTTGCTCATTTTTGTTAGATTTCGCCTTATGCATTTTTTAAAAGATTTTATTTATTTATTTGACAGAGAGAGAGATATCACAAGTAGGCAGAAAGGCAGGCAGAGAGAGAGGAGGAAACAGGCTTCCTGCCGAGCAGAGAACCCAATGCGGGCCTCGATCCCAGGACCCTGAGATCATGAGCTGAGCCGAAGGCAGAGGCTTTAACCCACTGAGCCACCCAGGCACCCATCGCCTTATGCATTTTGCAGCTCTGTTGTTGGTCTGTACGCATTGAGGATTGCCATGTCTTCTTGGTGGCTTGACATTTATCATTTTGCAATATACCGCTTTTTGTCTGGTAATTTTCTTTGCACTGAAATCTAATTTATCTGATGTGAATATAGATACTTCTGTTTTCTTCAGATTAATATTTGAAAGGCACATCTTTTTCACCCTTTTACTTTCAACCTTCCTATACTGTTATATATAAAGTGAATTTCTTGCAGCTAGCACACAGTTGGCATTACAGGCTGAATATTTGTGTCCCCTCCCAAATTCATACGTTGAAATACTAATCCCACTCTGATAATATTTGTTTTTTGTTTGTCTGTTTTGTTTTGTTTTGTTTTGTTTGTTTTTTTAAGTAAGCTCCATGCCCAGTATGGAGCCCAGTGCGGGGCTTGAACTCACAACCCTGAGATCAAGGCCCAAGTTGAGATCAAGAGCTTTGCACTTAACCAACTGAGTCAGGTGCCCCCAAAAGTGCTGATATTTGGAGATGGGCCTTTGAAGGTGATTAAGTCTGAATTTCATTAGTATCCTTAGGAGAAGAAGACACAGAGCCAGTTAGCTCTGTTTCCATCAAGTCAAAATATAAAAAGTCAGCTGTCGGCAACTCACAAGAGGATCTTTACCAGAACCAGACCATGCTGGCACCTAATCTGGGATTTTCAACCTCCAGAACTGTGAGAAATAAATTTCTATTGTTTAAGCTGCCTAGTTTATGTCATGTGAGAGTAGCCTGAGCTAAGGTAGTTAGATCATTTGTAAAAATCTATTGTCTTTTAAATAGTGTTATGGGCCATTTACATTTAATGTTATTATTGACATGTGAAGGCTTAAGTATTTGTTTTGTTTGTTCTGTGTTTGTTTTTCTGTTCTCTTTTTCCTGCCCTCCTCTGGGTTATTGACATATTTTAGAATTTCACTTTTATTCATCTGTAGTTTTTTTTTTTTTGAGAGTATCTCTTGGTATAGAATTGCTAGCAATTGCTCTAGTTATTATATTATATATACATAACTTATCACAGTTTATTGGTGTCATCATTTTATCGGTTCAAATGAAGTATAAAAACTACTTCCCCTTCTGTTCCCTTACCTTCCTCTATTTATTATATAATTGTCTTAAATACTTTTTCTACATGCATTTAGAGCCACATCAGAACATGCTATACTTTTTGTTTCAACGATCAAAAGTAATTTAGATAGAGTGGAGGGAAAAAAAAAGAATGTGGAAGGAAAAAGTCTGAATAAATATATTTGTTTACACTCTGGGGGGAAAAAAAAGTAATTTAGAAAACCCAAGAGGAGAAACAAAGTCGATGGTATTTACCCATAATTCTGCATACTATGTTTCTTCTTCCTGGTGTTCCAGAATTCCTTCTTTTATTCTTTCCTTTCTGTTTAGAGAACTTTTCTTAGCCGTTCTTTTAGGTTCGGTCTAATGGCAACAAGCTATCTCAGTTTTCCTCCATCTTCAAATGCCTTGAGCACTTTGAAAACTATTGTGTCACTTCCTCTGGCCCCATAGTTTCTGATGAGAAATCTGTTGTCATTTAAGCTGGCTTTTCCCTGTAAAGTACCATTTCTCTATTGTTGCTTGCAAATTTTCTTTGTCTTTAGGTTTCAGAAGTAGACTGTGTTGTACTGGTGTGAATCTTTAGGTTCATCTCATTTGTGGTTCAGTCACTTTTGAATCTGGAGGTTTATGCCTTTTCCCAAATTTGGGGAGCTCTCCATCATTATTTCTTTGAGTATGTTGTCAGGTCCACCCCCCTTCTTCTCTCTTTCTAGAACTCTGATGACACAAATGTTAGCTCTTTCATTATGGTCTCCAAGTCCTTGAGACTCTTCACTTTTTTTTTTTAGGCCTAGTGTTCAGATTGGGTGATTTTCACTGTTTTATCTTCAAGTTTATTGGTTCTTTCTTTGTTCCCTCCATTCTTCCACATCTCCTTCCGTCTGTTGACTGGTTTGTTATTGTTGCTGCTGTTACTGTACATTTTGGTTCTAAAGTTTCTATTTTTTTCCTAGCTATTTTTACTTACTTTATTGAGAGTTTTTATTTCTTAGCTGAGACTTTCTTCATTTTTTTTTCAATTTGTTTCAAGAAGATTTGTTCCTTGTGGAGACCTTTTTCTGATGGCTCCTTTAAAATCTTTGTCAGCTAATTCTAACATCTCTGTCATTTTGGGGCTGGCATCTATTGACTGTCTTTTTCTATTCACTTTGAAATCTTCCTGGTTCTTGGTATGATAAATTTTAAAAATCTTTTAAAAAAGTATTTTAGGGGCACCTGGGTGGCTCAGTTGTTAAGCATCTGCCTTCAGCTCAGGTCATGGTCCTGGAGTCCCAGGATTGAGCTCCATGTTGGGCTCCCTGCTCGGCAGGGGGCCTGCTTCTCCCTCTACCACTTCACAACTCCCCCCACCCCCCACTCCTACTTTCTCTCAAATAAACAAAAATTTTTTTAAAAAGTATTTTAGAGAGAAAGAGAGCAAGAGAGTGAGTGGTGGGAGGGTGGGGAGGAGCAGAGGGGGAGGGACAGGCAGACATCACACTGAATGTGGAGCCCAATGTGGAGCTTGATCTCAGAACTCTGAGATTATGACCTGAGCCAAACTTGAGAGCTCATGCAATTGAGCCACCCAGGTGCCCACATATGATAACTTTTTATTGAAACCTGGACATTCTTGGTATTATAAGACCCTGGATCTTTTTTGTGATTTCCTTTAACTACTTTTTTCTCCCACCCATCTGACAGGGGAAGAGGGGCTGCTGCCTGATACTGCCAGATGTGGGTAGAGGATGGTGTTCTTCATCACCTCTGAGTGGGGATGAGAGCTTGGTGTCCCAATAGTCCTCCACGGATACCTCCCTGGCTGGGAGGGGTAGGAGTACCTCACCACTGTTCTCCACCCTGCCTCTATGACGTAAGGGGTGACATTACAACTAGCGATGAAATCCCTAGCTCTCCATGTACCTTCTCTGACACTACCTTGGTGGAGGGGATAGGGCGCTGTCACAATCTAGCAAGGATAGAAATCTAGGTTCCCCACTTGGTCTTCATTGCTGGGGGCGGGGTGTGGCCTCAGTTTTTTCCATAGTATTTGGCTAGAATAGAGTAGTTATAGTCTAAAAGCATACTGTTTTCCTCGGCTCCCCTTTCCTGATCCCTTGACAGGAAAGAACAGGCTTTTGTTTGGGCTTTTTAAAATCCATGCCCATTGGTGTTTCCAGTTGCCACCTGCTTCAGCTTAAAGTCTGGGAGATATGAGGCAAAAAGAAAACACACTGAACCCACCACTGTGTCATTCTTTGGGTCTTAACATTGCTACTTCTCTGCCTTCTTCTTCTACATTTCAGAATTTTTTTTTTTTATGTTTTTTATATACTGTCCAGAATTTCTAGTTATTTTTGGAAATACTAGGGAAATGTATGTCTGGCCCATCTTCCCAGAAGCAAATGTCCTACTATAACTTTTATAATTAGGAAAAAAGTATGTGTGTGTGTGTGAGTGTGTGTGTGAGCATTAAGATATAGGCGCATCGTGGCTGTCAGCCTTTTGGTTAGGTGCCAGGCACTGTACTGGAACTGCAGAGGCAAAACAAAATAAGGCACAAATCCAGCTTTAGGAAGCTCATCCTGGAGAGATAAAGCAGGCAGGTAGGTAAATAAGTGCAATTATATTTATTTTACCTGCTACACTTCTGATGCCTGTTCAGAGGCTCCAGAGCCCAGCTTCATGGAGAAGGAGACGAGTCCACTGGAGTTCCCAATCCATTCCCAGAGAAGGTCCTTTTTTTAGTGTGTCGAGGTGAGGACATCAAGGTAGGAATGGGAAGTGGAAGAGAATAGAGCAGGTGGTTTAGAGCAGCACTTCCTAAACTTGACTGTGCTCAGGAATCACTTGGGTCTCTCGTTAAAAATGCAGATTTAATTCAGTAAGTCTGAGCTGGAGCCCAAGATTCTGTATTTTCAATGAGCTCCCAGGTGATGCCCATGATGTTACTGGTCTGGGGACCACACTTTCAGTAGCAAGAGTAGGGTGTGTGTGTGTGTGTGTGTGTGTGTGTGTGTGTGTGTGGACTTTGGAGTCAAATAGTGCTCAGATCCCAGCGCAGGCACAAATGACTTGGAAAAGTCAACCACCCTCGGTTCTACATTTGTAAAATGAAGACATTAATAGTTCCTGCCCCATTGGGGCATAGAGAGGACAGAAGAGGCAATGCAGGAAGAGTGCCCGGCGCACAGTCAGCTCACGGTGAGGTCGCGCCTCTGCCTTTCTCCAGCGGCTCCCTGACCCCATCACCACCTGTGTGCGCGGCCTGCAGGGACCCTGGGGGTCTGGCCACTGCAGCATACGCAGGGTTAATGCTCCTGCTCCTGCTTCTGCCCAGAGACAAATGTTTTGTGTTGAGAAGTTGCTGCTGGGAAGGAAAAGGAGGGGGAAGAAGGCCCCTTTTTTATTATTCTGAGGTGCATTTTAATTTGCACAAGCGACGTTGTGTCTGTGATGGATGACACAGAGGGAAAAATTACAGCACAGGAAGCCCAGCAAAAGGGGAAAAAAATAAAAGAGATCTAGCAAGGATTAAAAACAGCCCACTGTGGAGCTGCCTCCTGGTAGGGGTTGGGGGCTGGGAGGCTGAGGAGGCTGGGAGACTGGGGAGGTTGGGGAGGGGTTGCCTGGGAAGGAAGGTGCCAGCAGAGCCCGTCTTTAGCAAATAGAATTTGGGAGAAGTTTCCTTTTCTTGCATCCAGCTTCCTCTTTCTGTGTCTGCTTCTCCCCTCCTTGGCATCACCACTATCGCTGGGTCACCCAACTGGGAACCTTTTCTGGGAACTCCTTTGATCTCTTCTCCCATTAACAAAACTCAGGAACCTTGGAGCGCCTGCTCTCTGGGGGCTTCCTACATCACAGAAATCACAAAAGGGCAGAATCAGAGTAGCCGAGAATTAGGGATCCAAACGAGGAAGCTCATGTCCTGGTTGCTCAGGAGCAGATCCCTGAAGGCCACCAAGGGCATTACAGACATTCTTCTCTTTGGCTACTGATGAGCAGGAGTTCAGAGCATGGGTTCTAGAACTGGACGCACACACTCATGCTGACTTTTCTCTTTAACAGCTGTGTGACCTTAGGCAAGTTACTTAACTTCTCCGTGTTTCTGTTTCTTTTACTCTAGAATAGAGACAAAAATAGTACCCACCTCAGGAGGGCTGTTGTAAAGACCAAATAAAACAGAGGGATTCTTCTGCCTGAAAGAAAATAGACCAAGCAAGATTCAGAAGGGTGGGTAGAGGTAGGAAGGGCAATGACCCCCGAAATTTAACTGGCTGGCCCACGTGGAGACAGGCGGCCTCCACACTCACCCTCAGGACTCTCAGGGAAGGAGACATCAAAGCATGGCTGACCAACAGCTCACCTCAGTCCCTTCCCTAGCTCAGAGCACTTTCCTCTCCACAAGTTCTTGGTGGCGGGGAAACAGGGGCTGTTGTCTGCTGTTCAATGGCAGCCAGACTAATGGAGGCTGCCCACCCTCTTTTTTAGGTAAATTTAGGCAAATCTAACCCTTCTCTACACCAGACACTCACTCCACAGCCGGGCATCTCTGCGCCACAGCTGGCCGGGAAACGGCAATGAAATGATACCACACAGCGGTCAGCCCACCAGGCGGTGATGGACTAAAGCCAACCAAAGAGTCTCAAGGACGCTTCTCCTCTACGCCTCTACAGCCGGGCACCTTTCACGCAATCTCTCGTGACTCGTCCACATAGCTAACATGTGTGGAATTCTTCTTATGCTCCAGTTTTCAGGACTTTAAGTATACATTCATTCCATTCTCAAAACCATCCAAGAGCTAGGTACTGTTATTATCTGCTTCCTACAGATGAGAGGAAGCAAAGGCACAAAGGAGGTTAAGAGTCCTGCCCAAGATCATAAAACCACACTCAGATAGCCTGAGTTCCAAGCCAGACTTCACTGGCCACTGCTGCCTCACACAATGGCACACAAGAGGATCGCAGCCCCTCGTGGGTGTGGGCAGGTGTTCTAAGGCCTTTCCCTCCCCTTGTGTGCAGCTGTCCTCTGGACACCAACACTGGCGAATTGATGTGAGCTGTCTGGGTGGTTTGATTGAGGGTGGGGTACAGTTTGGTGGCATGGGTGCCCAGAGGCATGGTGACCCAGAAAGATCCCATTTTCTGGCACATATGGAAATTCTACCTGGTGCATATATAAGAGGGGACAGACATGCTCTGTTAAGTGACAGCCAAGTCTACGATGAGATGTTTTTAGAGACTCTGAGACATCTGTGGTCCTGTTTCCCTAGTGACTGGGTGGTAATTATCACTAGTAGTATTCTTTTGCACTTGGTTTCTGGGGTCCCATGCTTTCCTCTGACTCTGCCCCTTACCATTCTGACAGCGGCCCCTGGGTGGGACCTGGATTTAGGGGAAGGCTTAGGGCCATGGGGAAAGTCTTAAAGGAATGTGCTCTAAATTGGAGAGAGAAAGTCCCACCACCCAGTACTTTCCTGCGAAAGCCTTTGTCACATGTGGGATGCAACAGGGAACCTCACTGTGGTTAGATAAGCGGGAGGCTTGCTCTGCCGTATGACTGCTTTGAACCTCAGACAAAGTGGGATGATACTTACTCATCCTGCCTTACTGATTATTTATTAAAATACCTAAAGTTGGCAAAGTTTCTTATTAGCTGTGGTCCCATCATCTTATATGTCATGAGTCATAGAGGATGACTCTCTGTGGGGTAGCCAGGCCAGGTAAGGTCCCTCTTCCCAAGAATCTCCACCTGTGAACAACACGTGTGCAGCCTGAGAGCCTACCATCAGTGATTAGTGACCAGTGTTGGCTCTATCGTCATTCCTTCTTAATGCAAATCCTTCCACTTCATCCAGTTATTCCTTAGAGAAATGGTTCTTCATATTTCCGGAATTAAGATCCAATCTTGTTTGGGTGTCCCCTGAGGCCTCTAGATGTTCTTTCCAGAAACACGCACAGTGTCAGAAATCAGCTGCCCTGCCCAGTCCAAGGTGCGTTCTGCCACCGAGCCTGGCGGCCGTAGATGTCAGCTCTTCACGCCTGTCCTGCGTTCCCGCCATCTGTTTTCGGTAACCGCCTCTTATCTTCCCCTGGGCACTGTCTACAGCTGGAGAGTGCTAACGGCCTGCCCGTTTTCCCTTCGCACTCAGTCTCCAAGCACACTGGTGACTTCCAGAAGGCTCTCTCTGGCCACTGGAGCATGCTCAGTCCCTGGCGTATCATGAGGCCTTAATAAATGCTAACTATCACTATTACTATGATTATTTTCATGGCCCTCTTTGGGTTAGGTCCTGTTCATTCTTCCTTGGACTTTGGCAACAGCCTTCTAAACTTATCTGGGCGCCCGTATTCCCTCTGCTTCACATGCCAATGTTACTAGAGAGTCACTGTCCCCGGCTGGCAGGCCCTGCTCTTCTTTCCAGCAATGTTTTCTTCCTTCACAGCCACGCCTTCCCAGAACAGGTTGTCCCCACATCTCTCGCTCACGCGGTTCTGTCGGCGTGGACTGCCTCTCATGTCTTCCTGTTAAAATCCAGGTCGCACAGTGATCTCTGTGTTAGTCAGGGAGGCCCAGTACCAACCAGTCCCCAGATTTCAGTGGTGCCTGGATACAGAGGAAGGATCCTTTCTCACTCACATTGCCTGTTTACCATGGAGGCTGGTAGGCTCTGGCCACCTCACCCTCCCAGGGTCCACAGGCTCGGAGGCTTCGCCGCCTGCAAGGTAGCCACATGCCACCCAGGTGATGAGTGGAAGCCGTGGGATAGTGTGTCTACCCCCTGCCTGGGACAGGTTCGGGAACAAGGCCGGGCTCACATTAGTCAGTGAGATATGACGAAAGGCTAGCTTGGGGCTCACGGGAAAGGAAATCTTCACCCTTACCAGACAGCCACACAATGCTAGTCTGCCTGAGTGCGAAGAAACACACAACTTCCTAGCGGCCATTGTACTCATTTCCTGAAACTTCTGTAACAAATTACTATAAGTGGGTGGGTTAAAAGAACAGAAATTTATTCTCTTGTGGGTCAGAGGCCCGAAGTCTGAAATCAAGGAGTTGGTGGGGTGATGCTGCCTCCAAAGGCCCGGGTGAGGAGCCCTTCTTGCCTCTTCCAGCTTCTGGTGGCTCTGGGCATTCCTCAGCTGCAGGATTCCAGGCTCGGCCTCTGCCCTCACGTGGTTTCCTCCTCTGTCTTCTCCTTGTTCGGCTGTCTTAAGGACAGTGGCCACTGGATTTAGGGTCCACATGGCCAAACCAGGATCATCTCATCTCAAGCTCTTTACCTTCATTATATCTGCAAAGATGCTTTTCCCAAATAAGATCATATTCACAGGCCCCAGCTCAGGGACATATCTCTTTGGGAACTACCACTCACCCCTTGCAATCTTGAGCAAAGCCAGCCTGAGGACAACGCTAATGTGTGGGAGAGGGCAGAGTCAGCAAGTGGCAAAGAAACTAACTCAGAGCCCTGATCCTTCTGTGCCTGAAGCTAACGTCATGTCTCCAATTTCTATATGTGAGATCAATTTCCTCATTGTTCAAGGCAGATTTTCTGTGACTTGCACCCCCTTCCAGCTTTGATTTCTTGTGTGTGTCCTCATCCCTTGAGGCTCTTACTAGAAATTTACCTGGACTCAATCTCTCCTGCCAGGTGGACCTTGGGTCTTCAGGTCTCGGGCACCTGTTACGCGGCACACACCGTGTCCTGGGAATAATTCTGTCCTTTTCGTGTCTCTCCATGCTCCCTTCCTCCACCCTGCCAACCTGTTTGTGTCACCCTGGTTAAATTATACATGCAGATTTAATTGATCAGTCATTAACCTCATCTTCAGAGAGACCATCAATGTGATGGGGTACCCGCTTCTGCTTCACTCACACTGCCGCTGATGGCCGGGCCCGCCCCTTCGCCCCTCCAGTTTGTGACTCCCATTCATCACACCTTTGTTTATAGCCTTTCAGCCGAACCCCATCCCTGAGACAGTCCCTGTCCATGCCAATTTAAATTAATTTTGCCAGTCAGATTTCATGAGACACTGAATCAAAGGCTTTTCTAAAAATCAAAAAGCACTAAATCTTCGGTGGACCCTCTTCCCACTAATATTACAAATTAGTTAGAATAAAACAGCGTTATGGTTTCCCGGCATGACTTCTGCGTAAACCTGCCAGTTCAGTTTATGGCTCAGGCCTCTGTTGCCCTCCAGCCGCTTACTGGATTTTCTACTCATAAGATTTATCGTAAATTTTTAATCATAAAATTTGTTCTATGGCTTGCCTACAAACGGAACTTATGGCTTCCCTGGGGGGAAATTGCTGGAATCCGTTTTCTTCCTGTTTTTCAAGTCCAGTCCTGCGTTTTCCTTCTGTGTGCCGCTCGCCGTGGTTCACTCTCACTTCTGAAAGTAGACGTCAAGGGTCCCTCAAGTTCATTAGCTAATTCTGGCCAGACCTTTCGGCTTGCACACCATAAGACCCCCTGATTTATGTACCTCCCTAGCATTTAATTTTTCTAAGTGACCCTTTACCTGTTTTTTATTATGACTTACTAATTGCACCCATTTCCTAACTTTATTTTTCTTATTAAAGACAGGTTTTAATAGGTAGTTCATTTCTTGGCCACTTAAGGACCCTGATTAATGTCACTCACCTCCTAGTCATTCAGGAATGGATCACCTTTCTTGCTAATACTTCTTTGTCCCCGACCTGACAAGTCCGGAGTTTGCACTCAAGAGGCTGGTGAAGGCCTGGTGACGTGCACAGGCTTTGGGTCACATCCTGCTTCTGGCATGTCCTGGTTGCATGACGTTACTTAAATTGCCGTGCCTTAGTTTCCTCATCTAGAGGGAGGATGATAGAACCTACGCTCATACCCTGTGGTGGGACTCAGCAAGACGGTGCAAGCCGATGAGGTCCTGGCATGTAGCAAGTGCTCAGGGCACATTTCCCATGCTTAGCAAGCGCCAACTGTCCTCAGTGAAAGGCTTCTTTCCATCCAAATGCTCTCATGTCATTATTTTCTGAGCAACATCAATATTCATAGTATTGAGCCAGGTCAAAGGGGATGGTTACAAGGCTAAGTACTATCCTCTGGTCCCCGCCCCATGGAACTCTTGTCCTGGTGAGAGACAGCAAGCAAACAGCTGCCTATAATTCCAGGAAGAATGAAAGAAATGCTAGAACAGATAAAAGCAAGGTGCTGGTGGAAAGAATATTTCATTCTCAGGAGAAGTCAGAGAACAGATCATAGAGAAGGCTGAGCTTTCAGACAAGTAGGGTTTGCTTGCAGAAGGAAGAAGGGGCATTGAGAGGTGAGGGACTGGCCAGGGCAAAGGCTTGGAGGGGTGAGCCAGTGGGGGGACTAGGGGACTTTTTCATTTTCCAGCCTGCTGTGGCTGGAGAATAGGGCACTCTGGAGACTGGGAGGTGGGGAGTCAGAGACAGTGCTGGAGGAGCAGTTGGGGTCCAATTGTTAAGGGCCCTAAAGTAGTAATTTAAGCCCTATTCTGTACAGAGGTGGTTCTCAAAGTGTGGTCCCCACACCAGCAGCCCTGGCGTCACCTGGGGGCTTGTTAGCAGTGCAATGCAAATTCCCAGACCCCACGCCAGTCTTAGGAAATCAGAATCTCTGGGGTTAGGGCCCAGCAACCAAGTTCTTATAAGTCCTCCGGGTAATTCAGCTGCAAGCTTATATTTAAAGACCCTGCTGTTGTTAATAGCAACCTATTATGACTGCCCATTAAGGTGAACCTATAAGGATTCATGATCTCCTGAGTTTGTTAGGTACGGCATCTGGGCTGCACATAACAGAAGTCAAAATGCAGTTGCTCAGCCAATTAAGACTTGCATCTTCCTCTTATAACAAGAAGTCCAGGGGAAGGTAGCCCAGGGCTAGTGCAGCTACCAAGGACATCATCAAAGCCCAGCCTCTAATTCTCTTGATGTGTGACTTTCATCCTCATAGTTGTAAAATGGCTGCTGCACCTCCAGATTTCTCTACTGCATTCTAGGGAGAAAGAATGAAAGAAGAGCAAAGGCAGAAAGGTTTGTATTGGCCGATTCTGTTCCCGTTTAGTCTTGCCAGGCATCTTTCTGAATAGGAAGAGTCTCCCTCAAAGCCCTATCCTGTGGTTTATTTCTCATTACTTATAACCTGATCACCTGATCACTTAGAACTTGGTCACCATCACCCTCCCATTCCAAGTGTGCCACCTGGGAGCAAAGAAATCTGCGAAGGGCACCTGGGTGGCTCAGTGGGTTAAAGCCTCTGCCTTCGGCTCAGCTCATGATCCCAGAGTCCTGGGATCAAGGCCCACATCGGGCTCTCTGCTTAGCAGGGAGCCTGCTTCCTCCTCTCTGCCTGCCTCTCTGCCTACTTGTGATCTCTCTCTGTGTCAAATAAATAAATAAAATCTTAAAAAAAAAGAAATCTGGGAAAATGAGGTTTTTATTTAATGTGATAAGTTGCAGTCTTAAATAAAATCAGAGTTCTAGCAGCAGGGATGAAACGGAGACTAGATACCAGGAGGAGAGCCAGAAGTGTCCTCCACACCCCTTTCCAAGCACACCACCTGGCAGAAATGAAAGGATGTTTGAAGGAGGTTTAGTAGAGTGGTTAAAAACTAAGCTCCAAAGCCAGACAGTCTGAATTTGAATCTCTGCTCTGCCACCTATAAAACCCTGGGCAGTTATTGAATCTTTCTGTGTCTCGGTTTCCTTATCTATAAAGTGGACATAATAACAGTTCCTTTGCACAAAGTTCTGTAAGGATTCAACAAATCGATACCTATAAAGCCAACAGAACAGAACAAGGCTTGTGGTGAATTCACATGGCACAGAGATGATATTCATGAAGGCTATAAATAGGTCATTTAATGAATGATGAGAGCCTGAACTTGACCTCGGAAATGGGAACGGAAAGAAGGGGACAGGAGTGTAAGGCTCTCCTAATATTTCCATTGGAAAAGCACTTGGAAACGTCAATGGCCTGAACCTTTCCTTCAGGTTCCAACACCCTGAGCACAAGAGGCCTGTGTGAGGGGCTCAGCCTCCCAAATCCCCCCATGCCTGGAGCACCCCCTGAACCAGCAGGCCCCCCTGTGGCTTTCCTGCTCATTTCAGTTTGCCTCCCATCTCTGAGGGAGAGCAGTTCCCTCTGGGATCACCCAAGACCCGGCATCTCCATCCCTTCCCAGCCCTCATTTATACCCGTCACGTTCAGAACAGTTTTCACCAACATTATAACGAATTATAATGATTCACTTGGCAATTTGTATCCACATCCTACTGGTTTTGCAAGGGTTTTTGGGAAATGCCAAAGAACATAGCCCAATATGGAGGAGTCAAGAAAACCTCCTGTTGGAGGTGAAGTTCGAGCAGACTCTTAAAGATGGCAGGAGTCCATTGGAAGAAGAGGGAGGAAGTAGTGCATGGGTTGGGAAGGCATACCATGTGGATGAGACACCCAAACCAAGGCATAGAGATGGGATGAGCATGGAATGAGCTGAGAACCCCAGGAAGTCCAGGGACCAGACTGGGATTTCCGAGAAGGATGGCAGGAGGGGGTAGAGGTGGGCTTGCGAGCCACGGGGAAGAGCTAGGCTCACAGTCACTGCACATGTCTATGGCTGAGCCAGGCTCTTACAGCATGCAGGAGGCTCTGGAGTGAGCCACCGCTGGTCAGGGAGAACGTGTCCGGAGCCAACGCCAGCTAAGCACCCATGTGAGCAGCAAGACTGTCTGCTGTGGAACAGCTGACCATCTGAGCTGCGTTGCGAGCCCTTGACATTGGCTTTGACCAAAGACACTCTTGGTCCCAGAGCCCAAGGCACAGCTAAGTCGCCCCGGTGGGGGGAGGCAGCCAGGGGTGCAGTCCGCTAGGGAGCGCTTTAGGCATGGGAGGTGGAATCCTTCCTACAGAGGTAGCCATGTGATAAAGCAAAGGGCAAGTTTGACCCTCAACCTCCTGTCAGTTTGGAGGCCAAGCCCTGGGCTCCTGGAGGAAGGAGAGAGAGAGTAGGAGAGAGAAGGGTTGAGTCAGGCTCAAGGTAAACCTGTTGAGAAACGTGTCTTCACCCCAAAGTAACCTAACAAGTACGGTGGGCAAACTGCCGAGCTTACAGTGCTGCATCCTAGGTCTGCAAATGCTCCCAAGGGCACAGGGCCTTGGTGGGGCTCCTGACGCCACAGCTCGAGGGGCTTGCCTTGCCTTCAGTAACAGACCAGAGCTTCGTCAAGAACCTGAGTTTGGCAGCTATGGGGTCCCACTGCTGGTTACTGTGTCTTGCTGCACCTGGCTGACCGCTCTCTTCCTGCAGCTCGGATGCGGACAGAGGCCGGCTCCCTCCCACTGGGATCGCCATCCCAGCAGTCCCTTTGCTGTATCTTCATCTCCATGCCAGGGCACACATTTCATACACTGCTCATTGCTTGGTCTTAAACCAAACCCTCACCACACCAGCACATGAATCCAGTTTCCAGGGGACCCTTTCTCCTCTGAACCCTCAGGACAGACTTGAGGTTACCTTCCCTCATCCTTTCCGCTAGCCTTATCCCTTGGAACATCACCAATCACTTTTCCCCTTTTCCCTGACCTTGTGGGTCACAGTGGAACCCCCTACATTCATGATTCCCTTTGGCCAGTTTCCAGTTTTTGAAAACAGTGTCTTCTGTCTGGTGAGTTACATCCCACCCCCAGCCACTGTCCTTGAGCTTTATCGATAGTGGTGGAAGCAGGTGTTAATCCCACTATTTTGCAGCTCAGAAACAGGAAGCGGTCACCTAGCTAATCAGTGGTGGATGTAGGACTAGGCTCCAAAGTCTTTCCAATTCCAGATTCTCTTCTTGATAGCATCCTACCTCCTCGCTCCCAGTCCCTTAACTCTAAACCTTCAAGCCGAGAAGAATTTCATAGCAAAGTGACAACTTTGAACTCTTGGGACCATGGGAGCACCCCAGTATCGTGTCACTAAGGGGCACCAATCCGGGGTGACATCTAGGGTCTTCTGATCTCTAAACCAGGGCTTTTCAACCTTGGCTGCACTCTAGAATCACCTGGGGAACTGAAAAAACTCCCAATGCCTGGTCACTTCCCACACGCTGGAGTAAGACGTGGGCGCTGGTGGCAATGCGCAAACACAGCTGAAAACTACTGGACCCCATTAAACCTCAAATTGCAGGGCCCCAGCCCAGTTTCCAATTCAGCAGGTCTGGGGTGGGGCCCAAGGATTACGGACCTGATGAGTTCCCCAGTGCTGCTGCTAGGTGGTGCCTGGAGAATCATCTAGACAGCCTCACTCAAACCCCACCCAATCACCCAGACACCCCTGGACACCTGCCTACACTGGTCTCTCCCTCACTGCCCCCCCACCCATGGGAGCTCTCCCCCACAGCTCCATGCAACCCAAATACACAGGAAGAGCAGACTTTAATAAACTGGGGACATGAAGACATCCTGCCTTCCATCAACCAAGGTTGATTATGGAATAAAGGAACAGGGGGTGAAACAGTAAATTAACAACATTTGTGTCATTTATTTAATATTTCCCTTCTGCAATTAAGAGGTGATTTTACTCCTGTGACCGACAGCCTTGACCTTATAGATGGCACAGCCAAAGGAGACTGGCCACCTGGGAAAAAATTATTTTCCATCCCACCTGCCACTTCTGACTGGAGAGTCTCGGCCAAGTTGCTGGGCGGCTCAGTTTCCCATTCTTACAGGGTTACAATTGTGCTCCTAGAGCAACTGTGAGGATTGGAGTATGTCACGTTTGGAAGTACCTAGTCAATAGATGGTAGCAATTATTATTATTATTATTATTATTATTATTATTATTACTACTAGAGCATTATTTTTGGCTTTGCTGCTGTCAATGCCCCCTATGTAAAGATTCTCAGCCCTAACTAATTTTGTCTCCCAACTGGCTTTTCAGATCCCCAAAAATAAGTTTCCCAATTTTCTGCTGTGTCTGCATGGATGCCTACTGGCTCATGTTCGGGATGGATGGATGTGAGGAGTCTAAATGAGCACCGGTGATCTAAAACCCTATTGCGCACTGAGTGATTTAAAAGTGGTAAATTATTAAGTGCAGAAAAACATGAGGGGTCTGGGTCTTGTCCGCCTCATCTGTGAGATGCAATCAATTCTATTTTAACTAACGCTGGGGGAGAAAGGGAAAGCAAAGAGAACACAGGTAGGTTCTGAGCTTGAATTCCAGATCTATCAGTTCCTACTTTTCTCTCCTTATATGGGGCAGGTTCTTCCACCTCACTAAGCCCAGAGCTCCTCAGATGTACCATGAATTAATGATGCGCCCAGAGACCAAAGGCTCTGACGTGCATCCGGCAGAGTGCCTTTTCCTTGGACGTTCAGGTAGCTACGGGTTCTTTCTCTTGACTCCACCCAGCCTTGCAAGCGCTCGCATCCGCATCCGGCAACACCGTGGCTTCTGCAGAGTCAGGCAGACACCAGGGCGCAGAATTTAAGGAAGCCTTCACCTTGGGTTTGTGCAAGAGCAGGTCCAGCCCCTGCAAGTAGGTGCTTCTTTAAATGTCACTCACTAGATCCTTGCACGCCCCGTTCTGGCGCCCACCCTGGGCTTCCCGGTGACTTTTGATATCTGTATATCCCATGCACACCTGGATTTAAATGACCTTCATGAAACTGGATTAGAATCCACTTTGAGGGCTCTCAACCCCATAGGAATCTGTAGTTTTCAAAGCCAATCAAAACAGATGGCTAGGTGGGGACTGGAGGTCAGCACACATAAGGCGGTGGTGGGCAGGCTGGGTTCCATCCCGAGCAGCTGCTGTAGGAAGCAAGCCATGCCTCCCTGTCCCACCTGAACAGAGCTGGGCACCTTTCAAACCCCATTCTAGGTTTAGTTTATCCAGTTGGGATCTTCTCTGACCTCCATAAGGTAGGAAATACAGCTAGGATTCTCCCAGCTGAAGCAATTGGGATATGGAGAAAGAAGTGATTTTCCTAAGGTCACAAAGCAAATTAGGCTTGAAGTACAGCTAGACTCATATTTCTAAAAGCAGCGGCAGAGGCCCCCAGGGGGACTTTTCCAACTCTAGGTTTCTGGACCTGTGCCATGCCTCCTGATGCTGTTCCTGGAGGTGGGCCTGGAATGGGCAGTGAGGAACAGACATTCTTGGAGGCCTGAGCGGCTCTGGCTTCTGTGTCTCAGTTGCCTGCCAGCCATCACAGCACATATCTGAGCGCACAGGAGAGGGAGAAGCTCTGCCACAGTACCCAGGCAGCCACTGTTTGATAGAGCTGCACTTGTTCCTTAGTAGTTAAGCATTTATTTTCATAGATTCCGGGGGAAATAGACCTATCACTTCAAACACATGAGCTCATGAATTTTTGCTTAGGTCAAAGTTAAATTTCAAAATCAATGGACAACACATGGTCTATGTGGCAAAGAACAAGAAAGCGCCCCAGTCTACTGAAGCCTGGGGATCGCAGTGCTGGTTGGTTCTGTTTTGAGAGCGGAAGCTAAGCCAGATGCAAAGCTTATTCAAGGGATTTCAGAGCTCTGCAGGGACTTTACCTCTGTGCTCCCATGGAGCCGGCAGCCAACACAGATCACAGTAAATATTTCCAGTGTCCACCATCCTCACTGGCAGGTGCCGGGGTGCAGGGGTCGGGGTGGTGGAAAGCTGTCCCCATTGGGACAATCGATAGCCCTTTCCAAAAGGTTGTCAGAACCGTAGACCCAAACTCCACCTGGGTCTCGAGACCAAGCAGCAGACCTGGGATGGATGTGACATGTCCCCCTCCCTCGCCTTCCCCAGGCGTTCCAGGGGCCTCTGCTTCCTGAGGTGGCTTTTCCTCCCTTCCCAAGGGACCCCTGCTGATGGCCAGGTGGGCAGGGGCCCCAGGGAAAAGGAGGGGCTTTATGCAAGTAAGAGATGGCAGAGGAGAGGGAGAGAGAGGGAGAGAATGGCAGGCTGGGGGAGGGGAGAGACTGGAGGAGAAAGAAGGGAGAAAAAGTGGGGGGAAGAAAGGCATTTGTAAAATTAAAAGGCAGGGCCCCATCAGATGGTGTTGGGCAAGGAATGCGTGTTACAGGCAGGAGTAATTGGTAATCGGAGCTGATGTGAAGAAGGGATGATTTATGGGAGCATGCAGACAGGGGTGGGATAATTTTTGGAGCAGAACGGGGAACTTACTGAACGCCTGAAACTCAGCTACTTATCCACTCGTTCTTGTGATGAATTAGCTCTTGTTTAAAGTAACCACGGCTCCATTTTTCATTCTGATTACTACACTTGATATCTTTCTCTCCCTCTGTTTCCCTCTGACCACTGCCCCTGTACCAGGCTCTGGGTGCAGAGGCACTGGGATTGCAGGAACTCATCACCCCTCCTCACACACCCCGCCCCCCCCCCCAGCAACATTAACTCTAAAGAGCCAAGCCTAAAGCCCCGTGGCCTGAAATACTGCTAAGATTAGGAACGTGCAGAATTAGTGAAGGCTGCAGACGCAAGCCAGGGCGCTTTGTGCATCCAGAATGGTTGCGATGTGTTTGCCAATCTGATGAGGGAACTCCTTCTCCAAGCCCCCCTCTGCTTTCTTAAAGGTGGGAAGTAGGGAACACACTTCCCACCGGGGTGTAGCACTCCTCTGGGGGATGGAGAGACTCCTGAGGACCCCAGGAAGCCCTGATGAGAAGTAAATTCAAGATAAATGATACCCTCTACCATGTACTCCTCTTTACCAACATTTTTTAAAAATCACGTTTACAGGGGTGCCTGGGTGGCTCAGAGGGTTAAACCTCTGCCTTCGGCTCAGGTCATGATCTCAGGGTCCTGGGATTGAGTCCCACATTCGGCTCTCTACTCAGTGGGCTTCCTCCTCTCTCTCTGCCTGCCTCTCTGCCTACTTGTGATCTCTCTCTGTCAAATAAATAAATAAAATCTTTTTTAAAAAATCACGTTTACATTTACATTATGCAGAGAGGTAGCAGTATCACGTCCTTTTATCATCTCTGATTTTTTTTTTCAGGATTTCAAATACAGGAGGTCGGGAAGATGGCGGAAGGCCAGGTGACCCCATTTCGGGGAGTCCCCTAAAGTGAGCTCAATTCCTGCAAAAAACACTACAGGAACACTGTGAACACGCATGAAATCAGCCTGAAATGTGATATTTCGCACTTCTGGATCACTGCGGGCGACAAGGAGCATCGGCAAAGAGCGACCAACTCACCTGGACAGTGGCTGAGATATTTAGCTATACATCCCCTTAACCACTCCTCGCCACAATGACTCGGAGGAGGAACAACCAACAGAAGAAAACCCTGAGACTGCAACCCTGGGCACAGGATTTCAAACACAGCCCTTAAAAATTCAAGCTCCCAAGCGATCTGGTTTCAACACAAATTTCCATTAAAAAAAAAACACAAAAAACGGTCTGACAAAAACATGATCAATACAAGTTAAATATTTATAACGGGTACTTGTGAAAATAACAGAGGGAAAATATTTATCTGATACTCAGAAAAGACCTCTGAGATGCTCTGGACATCTGCTTCCTTCCCAACTCTCACCTGGAAACCAAGAAGCCCTCCGAGCCCCCCAGCACGCGGAGCTCCTGGGCTGCCGGGCGGACCCGAGCTGGCCCCCTGCTCACCACTCCCGTGGCTGCCCCCCAAGCCTCCAACACGGCTGCCTCTATGTTCTCTCCCATAGCAACTAGGACACACCACCAGGCTTTACCACCCCCAAACCTCTGCCTTTGCCCTGTTGCCAGCTCTTTTTTCCTTTGGAGGTTCTAATTCAAGCCCGTTGGGATCTTTTCTGCCTCAGCAAACCCTGGGCCCCACCAGCTTCTATTCCAAAGTGTCCTCAGCCCATGGGCCTCAGGGCTGGATTTCTGGAGTTTTGACCTAACTGGCTGGGCCCCTAGTCCCTGTCCACTCCCTACATCCTGCTACTATTTTGGCTTCTGCCTCTGGCTTTCGTCGTGTAAACCAGCTTCCTGGAGCTTCCAGAGGCTTGGGGCAATGCCTGCTGGTTTGCGTGGCAACATTTTGCTCATATCCTGACCCCTGCTCTCCTGGCTCTGGGTCCCCTCTCTGCCTTCATGATCCCCCTCAGCCTTGGAGGGGCAGGGAAGAGGAAGGAGAGCCATTGCTAGCGAACAGGGGTGCAGTAGAGAAAAGCTTTGAATTTGGAATTACGATGCTCCACCGCCAAGCCCTAGACTATGGGTTTCCCTCTCTGGAGAGTAAGGGAATAAAGTTTCCTCGTGTAAGAGATGGAGTAGCTGGCCATGGAGCCCTTTTCCAGAGTAATGTTTAAGAGCATGTGGTCTAGAGTAACACTCAGGGTCAGATCCCATTTCTGCCTCTCACTGTGGATCCCTCGGAGCCTCTGTAACCCACTTCCTGGGTTTTATGAAGATTTAAAGGAGAGACTGAACACAAAATGCTGATCGCAGGGCCTGGCACAGAGTGGTCTTACACTGGGTCTTAGCTGCTCTTCTAATGGTGATGATGAGATGACTTGTTATCACTCTATCCTTGAGCTAATCTTAGAAGGCGTTTCTTTTCCCTTCACTTTACATGATCTTCTTTTTAGAGCAGCATCTCAGGCTTTACCCTGCCTAGTCACACTCGTGGAGTAAGACCCAGCCCCAGCAGTGTGCCTCACTGACCTCCAGCGTGGCCGGCAGGGTGTGTCACACGGGGAAGAGGAAACAGCTCTCGGCAGGGGCTGGGAGTGCCCAGTTCAGACTTGGGTTTCCCCTGGTAAAAAAGCACCCATCGAGAAGGAGCTGGTTCAGCCTGACAGCTAAACCCTCAAAGAAGCCAGTCAGGTGCTAGCATTCTTGGAAATGCCTAAGTTCATCCAATGTTAGGCGCCAGGCATCCTTCCTGGACTTAGGGAAGCGTGGCTGGGTGCAGGGGTGGGGCTGGTCCGGGTTGGCAGGGAATGGAACTGGGAGACTGGAAGGACAGCCAGCAAGGCTGAAGCCAAAACTGAGAAGCAGTCAGATGGTCCCACCCAAGTTCAAGTGGGCAGGCTGCGGGCCGGGAGAGACTGGAGAGGCTCCGGCCAGGCTAGTAGAGCATGACTGCAGGGACCCGCCTCGCCACAGGCCTCCCCTAGCACCCCCTGGCCCCTGCAATGGGCCGCCTGGCAGGCTGAGTGGGAAGCTGGGCCCAGAGGGAGTGTGTGCCATGGGGTGACTTCCCCTCCCCCTCCTGCTGGTTGATAGGTGCCATGATTTCTGGTCAGCAGGCAGAAATTCCAGAAGGAAGACAATCTGACTCCACAGGCAGCAGTAGGGACTTCAGAGCCTAGCTTACACCCACCAACAATGGGCGATTTCCTTCTGCTGGAGGTCATCTCCCCTGCCTGGGGCTCTGAGACAGCCCGTTCCCGGCAGCCTTTGCTAGGAAGCAGAGCTGTCCCTTGGACCCAGTGAGACTCAGCAAACCTATGCCTATGCCTCCGGGGGTTGGTGCTGGCCACTTTGGGCATCCATTCATCCATTCCAAAGACAGTGAGCACTGACGGTGTGCCAGGCACTTGATGAAGCTGACAGAGCCGGGCCTGGAAGCCCAGTGAGCCAGCCCACCCTTGGGGACAAAATCATCCTGAACACTTGCTTTTCCCCTCTGGAGAATAGCAGGCCAAGTCCGTCAGAAGTGAAGAGCTGGAGAGCCAGAGCTCGGTCTGTTATGTTCATTCCTGTCTACTCAGCACTTAGCGCAGTGCCTGGAAAATGAAGGCACTTGGCAAACATTTCCAGAAGGAAGGTTTTTTCCAAAAGGGAACATGGGTGGATGATCCCCGAGTACCCCAAGCCAAATGGCCCCTATCGGCAGCTGATACTCCGCGTGGCACGTATGTCAACCCATAAGCTCCCATACACCCCACCCACGAAGCCCCACACCAACGCCCAGCTAGTCCTGACCAGACACTTTATAGTGGTGACCCCGGGGGCGGTGGTCAGCAGTCCTGGTACGCTCCTACTAGGGCTGAGGCCGCGGAGACTCAGGACATTTAAATGACGTGCCTACAGTCAACCAAAGGCTGACTTTGCCAAAGGCTGTCTTTTCCTGGAACCGCTAGCACGGAGGACTCTGTGAAGGAGTCTGGGGTGACGGTGTGGAGGTTGGAAAGGGGGACGGAAGGGCAGGAACAGAGATGACCGGTTTGGGAACTCTGCCAGCAGGACGCAGGGGCTTCTCAGGATGTATCTTTGGGGGCGTGTGTTTTGGGAGGGGGCTGCAGGTGAAGATCTCCAGGCCTCTGTCCCATGCCAGAGCCAGCGCTGGGCACCTCTGGTTGCCTGCTGTCGGAATGGGTGGGGACGGCCCAAGAATGCCTGGCACTGGCTGCTCGGATTTCCTTCCAGGTGATGCTGGCAGGGTGCAGATGGGCCTAGAGTCCGCTTTACCAGGTGGGACCAAGTTGGGTCTGCCAACCCCCCTCCACCCCGTGATTGTTCAATAACCACGCTTCCCTCTTCCCAGGACCCCTGCCCCTTTTAAGGTAAAGTATGTATCTCTAGTTAATAATTAACTTGTCACAGGCCCACCAATCCCCTCTGGAGGGAGAGCCAGAGGGAGAGGGAAGAGAGGTGGAGGAGGGAAAGGGGGTCCAGCCCGCACCCCTGCTGCCTGCCGTCCCATGCTCACCTGGCCCATAATAAATAAGATGGAAGGCACTCCTGATAAATGCCCATGTCAGGGAGAGATTTTACCTTCACTCAGAAACAATGTAATATCTCGGCTATTACCCAAAATAATTTATCAATGTATAATAGCTTTGTGCAGACCTCAGATAGGAGGGGAGCTGCGCCATCAGAGATGGATGTAGCCTACCTTCGGCTTTTAATTTTTAATGTTCGCAGCCAGCTTTGCATTAAAGGCCAGGTGTCATATAAAGACTTAATGTGAGAAGGGAGTTCATGAATTCTAATCAAGGGAGGAGCGCTCCCTGGCTGGCTGCTGTCACCTCCTGATGGTCCTTATTGATCTTTTGTTTTCTCCCTGCTCTTCTGTCCCCTCTCCTCCTGTCTCACCTCACCCCACCCCCTCCTACTGCACCCTCCCCACCCTGGGCTCCCCCTTTCCCAGGGCACCTCCTTTTCTTCCTGCCAGAAAAGGGAGGGTCTCTGCCTGTCTGGGCAAGGGGTGCAGACTGTAACATCCGGCCTCGCCCAAATTCAAGACCCCGGGACAGTAAGACCCTTTTTCTATTCTTTCCTTCATTCATTTCATTTTTGTTTATGTAGTCATTTCTTTTTCATTTGCTCATCCAGAAAGTGTTTTTGAATATCCAGCACAGGGTTGGTTGGGTCCTATGGACAATGTCAGAGAGCAGATAGAGGAGGTCACGGTGGCAAAACTCACAGAGCAGGGCAAAAACTCATACAAACACACACATGTAAACATGACTGGAGACAGGAGACAGGTATGTGAGATATCAAAGGGAAGCCTTCCCTGACAACCTTTTAAAACCCGTGCCCCTAAGCGTGCACCCTCGCGCACGGGCACCTAACCCATGTTCACTCACCGTCTACACTCTGCTCTCCTCCAGGGGACTTATCACCTTCTGCTGTATTACATAAACTGCCTGTTGATCTTGCTCAAGATTTGTCTCCTACAAGAACGTAGGCATCACGAGGACAGGAATTTGGGTCTATTTTGTTCCCCGATGTGGTCCTGGCACACAGAACAATGCTCAACACATAGGAGACTCTCAATAGATACGTACTAACTGACTTAAGCAGCCAAGAGTCACGCTCGTGTTCCGAAGAGAAGAACAGAGAAACAGGAAGGGGAAACTTTGGCTTTGGGCGGCAAAGCCGCTCCAACTCTCCTGCCCAATGTTCTCTGCTCTGGAGGTCTCTCGAAAATGCCCATGTAGCTCTCTCAGGCACCATCCTGTCCCCCCCTCCCCCAGGCTGCCTCTCTTTGCCAGGCTCCTCCCAGCATCTTCCACTTACCCTTTTCCCCCCACTCCCACCTCCTGACTCACATAAGAGGTTTCAATGGGGTGGGAAGGAGGACAGGGGACCAGCACTGGGCCCTGAGCTCCTCCAGGACAGGGCGGGGCCTTATCCTCCTTTAGAACGACCCGGTGGGGGTGTGTCCCCTGGTGTGCAGCAGGTGCTCACTTCCAGGCAGACCAGGTTTTATGTGAGAGATGCATTCCTGAGAACCTCTCCTAATTTCAAACTCACAGAATTCAATATTAATTTTCTTATAAAAATAGATACAAAGTAGGATCTGCATTATTTCAAATTTTGGACAAATAAGACTTCATGCATATAGCTTGCATTACCCAGTTTCAGAGATGCCTGAAAATATAGCGGTGGTATGCAGCTGGTTGAAAAATGTTGAGTCAGGAGAGGGCAAGTTCCCTCCCCTCCACTTTCCCCATCTGCTGCCTCCTCGGTCAGTCAAAGATCTCCTTCACAGGAAGGTAGGCTTTCCTAGTAGTTTGGGGGCAGAGCTTTTGGGTTTTCCACATAGAGTATCATGTCATCTGCAAAGAGAGAGAGAGTTTGACTTCTTCTTTGCCAAGTTGAATACCTTTTATTTCTTTCTGTTGTCTGATTGCTGTTGCTAGGACTTCTAACATTATGTGGAACAGTAGGGGTGAGAGTGGACATCCCTGTCTTGTTCCTGATCTCAGAGGTAAGGCTGTCAGTTTTTCCCCATTGAGAATGATATTCGTGGGATGCCTGGGTGGCTCAGAGGATTAAGCCTCTGCCTTCTGCTCAGGTCATGATCTCAGGGTCCTGGGATCGAGAACCCACATCGGGCTCTCTGCTTGGCGCGGAGCCTGCTTCCCCCTCTTTCTCTGCCTGCCTCTCTGCCAATTTGTGATCTCTCTCTCTGTCAAATAAATAAATAAAATCTTAAAACAAAAAGAATGATATTCGCTGTGGGTTTTTCGTAGATAGATTTTATGAGGTTGAGGAATGTTCCCTCTATCCCTATACTTTGAAGAGTTTTGATCAGGAACGGATGTTGTATTTTGTCAAATGCCTTTTCTGCATCAATTGAGAGCACCATGTGGTTCTTCTCTCTTCTCTTATTGATTTGTTCTATCATGTTGATTGATTTGCGAGTGTTGAACCACCCTTGCATCCCTGGGATAAATCCCACCTGGTCATGGTGGATAATCTTTTTAATGTATTGTTGGATCCTGTTGGCAAGGATCTTGTTGAGAATCTTGGCATCCTTCCTTGTTAGACCTTGAGTCCCTGCAGGTGGACTGTGTGTCTAACTCATCTCTTCAATGCTAGCACCTTGAATATAAATGAACGAATGAATGAATGAATGAATGAGTGCCCAGGCAACTCCCACAGATAGCTCCCAAAACTGATGTCAACTTTGAAGCTGATTTCATCAAAATCACTTTTGGAACTTAAACAATAAAACTGCCCAGATTCCAGAACCCCACCCCCAACCTTGTTTAGAAAGCCCCTGGGAGATTCTGATAGTGAGCTGGTAGGACCCACCCCCTAACCTGAGTTTTCATTAGACTCACATTGGACACTTGTTGCAGGTACATATTCCTGGGCCCTGCCCTGAACCCGCCGGCCAGGACTGGGGGTGGGGGAGAGCGTCTGTGGTTAATCAGTATCTTTAGCAATTGGAGGAGTCCAAACATTTTGGAAACACCCTCTGTGCTCTGGCCTAGCCTCCTCAAGGGCTCCGAAGTTGGGCTGAGGACCCCTCCTCCAATACTGTTCCAACAGTGAGTGGCTCCAGAAGTCCCCAGGAATGGTCAGGGCCCCAGGGCACATTAGCAATCACTGTGTTCCAGGGTTTCCAATCTCAGCACTACTGACATTTGGGATCCAGTAATTCTCTGTTGTGGGGGCTGTCCTGTGTGTGATGTTTTGCAACATCTTTGGTTTCCACCCACTGGGTGCCTGCAGCAGCCTCTCCTTCCTCCAGTTGTGACAACCAAAAATGTCTCCAGACATTGCCAAATGTCCCCGGAGAGACAAAATCGCCTCTGCTTAGAACGGATTCCAACCTTGCCTAAGGCTCAGAAAGGCTAAATTCTTTGCCCACGGGGAAGTCACGCAGCTAAGATTTCAGGAAATAATTGTAGGGCAGGCAAGTTTTACCTTTACTTTGGGTTCTTTTCAGCCGGCCCTGAGAATTAAGTTGACATAAGACACGTCAAGAGGAGAAAAGTGTACAGAATTATTTAATGCCCATTTTACGTGACGTGGGAGCCTTTGTAAGGAGTGAAGGCCCAAAGAGTGGCGAAACCTCCCTGCTTCTATGTTAGGTTGAAAGAAGAGAGGCAATTGGGGGAAAATGACTTAACTACATGGGCAGGCGAATGAAAGCTGCAAGTTATTTAACCAGGTCTGTTTGGAGAGAATTCTCTCTGACTCAACTTCTTGTTCTTGATGATAAATATGTCACCTTTCCACTGGTATAGGAAAGATACCCTTTCCAATGGGAATACATCTGCTGTTAAGTGAATGAATAAAATCTTAAGAAAGAAAGAAAGAAAGAAAGAAAGAAAGAAAGAAAGAAAGAAAGAAAGAAAGAAAGAAAGAAAGAAAATTAATGACAGAAAAATCATTCGGGGTCTAAAGAAAAATATCAGTCTCCACAATGAAATGAAAAGCATGGTCTCAATACTATTGTTTTTTTGATAAAGATTTTACTTATTTATTTGACAGACAGATACAGTGAGAAAGGGAACACAAGCAGGGCAAGTGAGAGAGGGAGAAGGCTTCTCACGGAGCAGGGAACCTGATGCAGGCCTCGACCCCAGGACTCTGGGATCATAACCTGACCTAAAGTCAGACGCTTAATGACTGAGCCACCCAGGCGCCCCCTCAATACTATTTTTAAAGTGAAAATAGACATAACTTTTTGCTGTTTTCCAGTGGAAACATATCTAATTTTTTTTCCTGATAAACATTACTATGATAAAAAGTTAAAATGGTATAGACAGTGGAGCCGTGCTGGCTCAGTGGGTAGAGCATGTGACTTGACTTCAGGGTCATGAGTTGGAGCCCCATTTTGGGTGTAGAGTTTAATTTAAAACACACACACAAGGGGCACATGGGTGGCTCAGTTGGTTAAGTGTCTGACTTCATTGGGCTCAGGTCTTGATCTCAGGGTCCTGGGATCGAGGCCCACGTCAGGCTCTCTGCTCGGCGGGGAGCCTGCTTCCTCCTCTCTCTCTGCCTGCCTCTCTGCTTACTTGTGATCTCAATCTCTCTGTCAAATAAATAAATAAAATCTTTAAAAAAAAAGAAAAGAAGGAAGAATTTTGTTTTTTATTGCAAAATATTTGAAACTTACAGAAAATTATAGAAAACAATATAAACAAATTCTTTATTTTTAAGATTTTGTTCATTTATTTGACACGGGAGTGGGGAATACAAACAGGAGGAGTGGAAGAGGGAGAAGCAGCTTCCCGCTGAGCAGGGAGCCTGATGCGGGGCTCCATCCCAGGACCCTGGAATCATGACCTGAACTGGAAGCAGATGCTTAATGACTGAGCCACCCAGGCAGCCCAATATAAACAAATTCTTATGCGCTTTAACTCACTTAACTCATTTATTTTAGAACTTATAGTTTTTAAGAAATTTTATAACATTATAGAGTATAAGTCTTACTCTCTTAGCTTTTTCTCTCTTGTACTCAGAGAAATCTCTATCTTGAAGGTGATATAAATCATCCCCACGCATTTGTTTTGAAGTAGACTCCATGCCCAATGTGGGGCTCGAACTCATGACCCTGAGATCAAGAGTCACAAGCTCTACCACCTGAGCCAGTCAGGTGCGTCACCCATGAATTTTTTTTTTTTGTGGGCGGGGAGAGGGACAGAGAGGGTGCACCTGCATGGCTGGAGGGAGGGACTGAGGGAGAGGGAGAGAGAATCCCAATCAGGTTCTAGCATGGAGCCCCATTGGGGGGGAACTCAATCTCACCACCCTGAGATCATGACCTGAGCTAAAATCAAGAGTCAGCTACTTAACCAACTGAGCCACCCAGGAACCCCACCTCCCGCATATTTTTAATACACTTACTTACATACATCTCCATCAATAATTTTGTTCTGCAATTAAATATCACATAAATAGTATCAGTGTTTTATAGTCTCTTGCAACTTGCTTTTTAAAGAGTGTGATTTTTTTGAACTTGTGCATGTTTATATAGAGAGATTTAATTCATTAATTTCAGGGGCTAATTCATGAGCTTTATATCACTGGACCACAGTTTATCCATTCTCCTACTGGAAGGCAGTTCTTTCCAGGTTTTCAACTATTTCAAGAAATGCCATGTGAACTTCCTTCTACACTTTCCCTTCTACTTGTAGAAGAGACTAATTTCTAGGGTAGCACTTCTCCAACTTTTTGATCTCAGAATGCCTTTTTATTCTTGACAATTACTGAGGACCCCAAAGATCTTTTCCTTAAGGGGTGGGGATTATATCTATCAACAGGTATCATTGTTACCATTTTGTAAATGAAAAATGAATTTGAAAAATATTTATTAATTTAAAACAATAATAACAAACACATTGCATATTAATATAAATATTTTTATGAAAAATAACTGTTTCCAAGATAAATATGGTAAGATGAAAATGTTCTTCATTTTCACAAATCTCTTTAGCATCTGTTGCTCTACATTGTTTTGGTAGAAATCTATGAGGAAAACTTGTCCTCTTACAGACATGTAATTGGAAAAAGGGGTTGTAATGTTCAGATAATTGTGGATATTCTCTGATAAGACACCAAAACTCAACAAATGATTATTTCTTAAAGATCAGCCGCAATGTGAAATCTCAAACCCCATCAGTGAGCTTTCTGAACTCTTACGTTAAATTGCATTGATCTATCTTGTACTTTGAATGGTTCTTTAACTCATTATTTTTGTAACATCATACACTTATCAGTTCACCGAGTCCTACAGGTCTTCCAAATGTTAGCATATTTCATTAGACAATATCAAAACTTTTCTTTCACTGATCTCACCTCTGATCTTGGGAAAGCCTGAGCAGTGGGCAGCCACACACTCACAGGGCCTGACCCAAGTGTCCCAACATCTGAGAATTCAAATGTTATTATTGGCAACAAATATTATCATTGTTTCTCCTGGATGTGATAGGCTCCCTTCAGTTTGGGGGAAATAGCTGCTAGAGATCCCCAAACCCAAATAACCATGGTTTGTGGGCCGTTCTTTCAAGGAAGAATCGTGTTCTGTGGACAAAGTGGCCAGTTCCTCCTTCGGCTGAGATAGGGACACTGGGGACCCCCGTGCCTCAGCATTCGGCAGGAGGGCTTTATGCGTGATTCCATTTCATCACATGGACTGGTATAAAGACAGGGACTCTGGGTCAAGATTTTTAAAAATTAAAGATTTTACTGTCCATCCAGAGTATTCTTCAAGAGAACTATTTTTCTCTCTATAAAGTGCATGGTGGTGCGGAATGCAAGGGCACGGGTACGGTTTGGGGCTCCTGGTACAAGCAGTTTTACCCACCATCGCTTTTATATCAATGGTGCCAATGTCAAGCCAGCAGAACAGATGAACAGCATCTTAGTATCATTCTGAAAATACTTTTGACCTAGCAGCTCCCCTGGAAGCACCTCCCCTGGTCTGGGATCCCACGTTGAGGACTGCTGTTCTGGGGTGTCTAACCACAAGACAATTGGCTGAGTAACCGGTTGGATAGGCACATTTTACCTTTACTAGTCATTCCCAAATCACTCCTCAGAGTCTTTATTAACTTCAATCTCAACCAGCAAGGGATAAGCATTCTCAACTCCCCATATCCTGGTCATCGCTCGTAATCCAACTTACATTTTTACCAATCCAATGGGTGTGAAATAGGGCCTCATCACTGTATTAATCGGGGTGTGGAACTTCAAACATGTATGGAATGGTCTTTCAAATCAGTTTCCTAATCACTCACAGTTAGATAATGTTTATTGCACTAATAATTGAGGTAATTTGCAAAGACACAGATATAAAATATAAAGTCTCTCTCAACATATGTTCGAGAGGGCTTTTTTTTCTAGCTAAAATGTTGGCAAAACATTTTCCACTTCTCTTCAATTTCCTTTTGCAATTTTCCAAATGAGAGAGCTTCTGGGGGAATGTTATTCTAGGGTTTTTAATCATTTATTCCCTGTAAACACTGCCAGCCCATATGTGATTTGGTTTCAGAACTGCAGTTGATTACGCTGCAGATTTGAGCCTGCTGGTCTCAGGGCTGGCGATGCCGCCTAGAGCGGCTCCACGCACCTCGCGTGTATTCATTGTTAAAATGCTCCACGCGGATTTGTAGATGCTGGTAAGACTGTACCAGACTTTGTGAGCAAGAGGTGGTCAGTCTCCAACATGGCAATGTGCAGGAGCCTTACTGGGGTGAGTCTGACTGTGCATGATCTTCACTTTACATGTTGACTTCACAAGCTGTAACCTGCGGAAGAAGCAAGGCTGTTCTAAGCAGTTACATACGGAAGCCCAAATTCACAGGCATGGAGGTCCTCATTTATTTCAGCAATGTTTAGCTCTTCTTATCGGTTTGGATTCTCAACATCTGTTCACCTAGACGAAGGGCTGGCAAACATTTCTTGCAGAAATCCACATAGTAAATGTTTGAGGCTTTGTGGGCCACATAACCTGTTGTAACTACCTCACCCCCTGGAGCAGGATGAAAGTGGCGGTCAAGAATAGGTAATATGACAAGTATGACTGTGTTCCAATAAAACTTTATTTATACAAACAGAAGGTTGTAGTTTGCTGACCCCCTAGTCTAGACTGCTTCTTCATCTGGTTCTTTGGAGGACTTTGCTAATCCTTCTTGTGTCTAGTGTCTAGTTTTACAATATCATGGTCTGTAGTTTACATTTCTTTTTCTTTTTTTTTTCATTTTTTTTATTGTTACTTTAAGTTTTTTATTGTCCAGTGTTCCAAGATTCATTCCTCATTCCCCACACCCAGTGCTCCATGCATTAGGTTCCCCCAGTACCCACCACCAGGCTCTCCCATCCCTCCACCCCCCTCCCTCCAAGTCCCTCAGTTTGTTTCTGTGTCCAAAGTCTCTGTGGTTTCGTTTCTCTCCCTGGATTACTCTACTTCCCATTTACTTTCCTTCTCCCATTGTCCTCCAGGTTACCCCTCATGCACCACAAGTAGGTGAAACCATGTGATACTTGACTTTCTCTACTTGGCTTATTTCACTCAGCATAATCTCTTCCAGTCCAGTCCATGTTGCTACAAAAGTTGGATATTCATCCTTTCTGATAGAGACATAGTATTCCATTGTATATATGTACCACATCTTCTTTATCCATTCATCTGTTGATGGCACCTTGGCTCTTTCCACAGTTTGGCGACTGTGGCCATTGCTGCGATGAACATTGGGGTACATATGGCCCTTCTTTTCACTACATCTGTATCTTTGGGGTAAATGCCCAGTAGTGCAATTGCAGGGTCATAGGGTAGTTCTATTTTTAGTAGTTTACATTTCATATAAGTGTGTGTGTGTGTGTGTGTGTGTGTGTGTGTATGTGTGTGTGTCTGTGTTTGAATCTTTAATGAAAAATGTAGGAACACCTGGGTGGCTCAGGCTTTAAGTATCTGCCTTCAGCTCAGGTCATGATATCAGGGTCCTGGGGAGACACAAAAACCATCTTGAAGGGCTGGCCAAATCTGGGACAATTTGATCATCAAAATTAATAACAATAGCAAGGAGTCATAGCTCAATGAATAAAATAAGAATTCCCCAAACCATATTGATTTAAATAGATAGACAAGTAAATGAGAAAGAAGGAAGACTGTTTCCCTGTACTGGCAAGCCAAGTAATACACACAGAAGGGAAGATGGAGCTAGAAGCCATCAATGAATACTAAAACCCACCTGTGAAAGTCTGAGGAGGAGCAGGATATTTTCCTCAAAGTGCCCTCCTCTACATGACTGATTCATTCCAGAGGGAATTGTGGTGACTCTGCAATGGCGTAACCTGGCGGGCATCCCCTTACCAAATGATCACAATCAATGTGGCTAATACTGGGGCAAAGCAACATCATATGCCTCCTGATAGGTTGCGCTGAGAAGAAGAGGTACCACTTCCATGAGATTCCTGTCCAAATGCATCCACTAATCATGAAAAAACATCAGACAAACCCAAAAGGAGACACTACAAAATAACTGGCCTGCTCTCTTAAAAAAATAGTGTCAAGATCAAGAAATGCAAGGGAAAGCTGAAGAGGGAAAGGGAAAAAAACATGAGAACTGAATATACTACATGATCCTGGAATCCTGGGTCCTAGGCATAGGTGGGAGGGTAGCTAGAAAGGTACTGAAAAGACCACTGATGAAATATGAATATGAACTGAGAATTAGAGACTGGTGTCATATCAACACTAAACAAATTGATGATTATGATGTTATTTAATTTTAAATTAGCTATACTTAGTATAATCTTACTTATACTAAGGTTATGTAAGGCAATGTCTTTGTTCTTAGGGGAAAAAAAACCACTATGGTATCTAGCATTAAAGAAAAAAAATGGTTCTGGTATGAGCAAACTTATAGAGGTGAGATATGCAAGTGATTTGAGGTTTAAAATGTGTCAAAGTTGTAGGATATAAGTCATGGAAAATAAGACTTAGAAGGTTGTTATGGTCAGATTACAAGGGACCTTAAATGGCATAGTGAAGAGTGTTAATTTTGTTCAAGGGCAAAGGGAAGCCATTGAGAGTCATTGAGCAGGAAAGTGACACAGAGCTGAACTTTGGGGCAATGACTCTGGCTACAAGTTCAAGTTGGATTTAAATGTGTGGAGCCTAGATTTGGAGAGATTTTTGCAAAAGTAGGGTGACAACACACATATTTTGTAAATCTGGATCCAGGGAAATAAGAAGAGATGGATGTAGAGTCATCTGCCTTGACTTATTCTTTGAGGCTATGGGAGCAAGTAGACTTATGCTATGGACTGAAGGTCTGTGCCCCCCAAAATCCAAAAGTTGAAGCTCAAATACCCAAAGCAATGGTATGAGCAGGTAGAGCCTTTGGGAGATAACTAGGGTTAGATGAGGTCATGAAAGTATAGCCCTCAGGATGGGATTAGTGTCCTTATAAGAAAAGGATGAGCCCTCTCTCTGCACAGGTGAGGGCATGGCAAGAAGGCAGCCATCTGCAAACCAGGAAAAGAGCCCTCACCCAATGCCGAATCTGTTGGCACCTCGATCCTGAACTTCCAGCCTCCAGACCTGTGAGAAAGAAGTGTTCATTGTTAAAGCTCCCAGTCTATGGTACTTTATTATCACAGCCCCAGCAGACTGAGACAAAACTCATCACGGGGAAGAAGCAGAAATTGTCAGGAAACAAAGAACTTTGGTAAGCACCTGAGTTTAGGGGGCAGAAGGAGAAAGAATATTTAAGGGCAAGAGAGGAGCCAGGAGGGGGCAAGGTCATACAGACCTGTGGGGACAAATGTCACAAAGGATGAACAGAAGGGGCCAGCTGGTATGGGTGCTGTTGGGAAGCTGGATCTGGCTTTTGGACCTGATGGTTGTGTTCTTACTGATGCTGTAGCACCGCATTCCGTGGAGCAGGAGAGGGGAAGCCAGGCTAGAAGGAGGAAATCCAGGTAGTGGGTGAAGGTTACTAAAGAAGTCTGAAGACGTTTGATGGTATGATGAAAGAGGAAGGTGAGGAAGTAAAACTTGAGGAAAATGGAACCAAGGAAAATTTTAATTCCTTTTTGGAGCTGGAGCAGACCCTTTCCTTGCTGCTCTGTAAGACTCTCAGAGGACAGCGCACTGCCCTGGGTCAGCGGGACCCCCGGGTACACACAGTCAACCTGCTGTCTGGCCCCCACAACGGCGGCATTCTGCCTGAGGGAATGGCAAAGTGGCGCCATGGGCATGGCCAGTGTCTCCCTGTACTTGGTCACCAACAGGGACATTTGAACTCACCAGAGCTCTAGATTATGGACAGAGAGATGATGGGGCCTCTATAAGAAGACATTACTGAGAGAAGGAAATAACAGGAATCTCAGCCAGAAGCAGAAAAACAGAGACAAATGCACATGATCAATAGGCAGTGACAAGAAACAACTCATTTCCTTGTCTCTTCCACCAGGACTCTGTTGGTCAAAGATGTCTACCATTACTCTATAATTCTATGTTCCTTTAAAAATCCTGCTACCTGATTGTGCTAATAATGACAAGGAGGACGTGAGGCCTGCCTGGCTCTGTCTGCAGGTCCTTGGAACGACCGAACTAAAAGTGAGAGGTCTTCATGATGCAGGAAGCAGCACAACATAGAGGTAGAGTGCAGGGCTTTTGGAATCCCAGAGACCTCCGCTCAAGTTCCAGCTCAGCCACTTATTAGCCATGTGGCTGTAGGCACCATGCATGGGCAACACCTATAGCCTCAGTATCTCCATCTGTGAAATGGGAATGACAGAGAGAACCCATTTTACACGTTGTTGAAAATGAGATCCTGTGCCCACAAATATTTAGCAATGTGCCCAGCCCACTGTACACCATTTATAGCAACTATTCTATATAATAAGAGATGGTCATTATTTCCAAGGCCCAATGAGGAGGAAAAGCCCTAAGGAAGATTCTTGAATGTAAGACACTGGACACTTTCTTCCCTGTGAAAGCCAGAAGGTGAACATAGAGGGAATGAGGTGCTCTTCTGGGGTGATGAGAAAGGTTTGAAGCTGGAGAGAGGAGGTTGGAGGCAAAATATCATCCATGTCCTACACACCACTAGATCAAATGGTCCTTTGTGTGTTATATGAGTTTTACCTCAATTAAAAATTAAAAAAGAAAGAATCCTAATGTACAGAGGGAGTGGGGGGCTTCTGTCCTCCCCTGGTGCCCTTGAGTTCCTCTGAGCTGACCCAGGAAGAATGCCTCCTTGAGGAGACCTGGCCCTACTCCAGGCAAATGAGTCCATAGGAGGTCCTGTTTGGAGAGAGAGAGTGAGCGAGCGAACAAGACCTCCCCACCCTGCCAGCTCCTGGGACCCCGGCCTCTGGGCTGGCTGTGTGCTAGCCAGGGCTCTCCTCCCCTGGGATGGGGCAGCCTGAACAGTTGACAGGTTGTGTCGTCTTGAGCTCAGTGAGGGTTCCTCTGACCCCATTCCCAGGCCAGGCCCACAAGGAAGACACCTCCCAGGGACCAGAAGGTGCCCACCGGTCTCGCCTCCTCTAATCAGGGTCTCTGGCTGTGGAGTCTGCTGCCGACGCAGTGCCTCTAACTGCCGTGTACTACAAATTAATTCATTCCTTCAGGCCTTGCTGTTTGGTAACTGGCTGTCACAGCCGTCGCCCCGGGAGCTAATTGAGAGTTGCGATCCGTGGCAGTATTTCCATTAGCAGCGTGATGACAGCAGCCACGGCGCGCACACAAATACACATGGAAGCAAAAACTATAGGTACATGTATACACACGCACACACACGCACACACATGCGCTCACAAGTGCCAAGCACACAGACACGCGCTCACCTGCTCAGCCCCAGCTTGGCAGCCTGGAAACAATCAGATCGTGCTGCCGGGTCTGCCCATATTCGGAAGCCCCTGGAAGAGGATGTAGATGTGAAATCCTGGGGCTGGGCCCGCAGGCCACTGCCCAGAACACAGAGCTCAGCTCCGCTGGCCCCAGCCCCTGCTACTGGGCTCGGTGCAAATGTGCTCTGTGGGCCCCGGGGCCCAGGGTCCTCAGTTGGCTTTCTTTGAAGATCATCAGGGAGAGTGAAGGGTTCCTCCCAGGGGAGTCAGCTCCCTGGTACTTCCAGCCTAACCCCACGCAGACCAAGGATGTTTCCTTGTTTCCTCGATCAATCAGGTCCCCAGAGAGTACCCACAGTGTGAGTGCAAAGGGGTTGCAGAGGGAGGGGTGAGGACACAGAGGGTAGGCCATATCAGCATCCTTTCCCTCAGGGGTGCACCAGACGACCCGGTCCCTTTCTCTAAGAAACGTACTTCAGATGAATAAGACCAGGGAGTCAAGGTCAGGAGTCAGAACCACAGTTGTTCAGAGCCAGCCCTGGCATCCAGTGGAGCAGGGCAGAGGATGGCTCTGGATGTCAGTCCCTCCTCCTGCCGGTACTCTTGCAAGGCCCCAACCCAAGGCCTGCAAGTCTCATCCTAGAACATCTCAGCCACTCCCCAGAACCCTGAGGTTCGTCTGCATCTGCGGGCAAGAGACTGACTACTCAGGTAACTCGAGCTCGCCCCTCCTCCACGCCCAGTGTGGG
The DNA here is from genome assembly GCA_004023965.1 of Spilogale gracilis. NCBI lineage: Eukaryota > Metazoa > Chordata > Mammalia > Carnivora > Mephitidae > Spilogale > Spilogale gracilis. The sequence continues at coordinate 197,149 of PITA01000404.1, read as the reverse complement.
GTGTCTGGCTCTCTATCTGACACCCCCACTCAGAAGTTGGGAAAGCATGGGACACTAACTACGGTTGAAACCAAACTGGCCATGCACCTCGTCCCCAGACACCAGGTCACCTGTGGTATTCCCCATCTCAGGCCGAGGCAGCCATTCCATTCTCAGGCCGGAAGCCTAGGACCCAGTCAGGACACCTCCTTTTCCAAAACACTGATGGCCAGTCTAGACCAAGTTCTGTTGGTTTTACTTACCACTGCCTACGTGGCATCTCCACCACCATTACCCTACTCTAAGCCCCTCTCCAGCCAAACACAAGATGGGCACTCCAAAAGCATCATGCAGGTGGCCTTTCACTTCTATAAACTTCTTGAGACTGACTACTCAGCCAGGGGCCTGCAGGGATATGCCTCCATCATGGCTATTTTGAGGGTCAGAGGGTCAGAGACATACTGTGGGATATCAAGAGTCCATCTAGTGAGGAAACAGAGGCCCAAGAGGAGAGGGACCTGCCTAGGGCCACCCAGCAGGTGGCAAAGCAGCTGAGACCAGAACGGGTTCTCTTGCTTCTTCCAGCGGTGAAACTCCAGAGCAGGCAGACCAGACCCTGCCCAGAGCACATGGCGTGCTGTCTGGCTCTTTAAAAGCACTTTCCTTGCCTGTTGGCTAAGGTTTTCACAAAATTCCCTGTTTGAAGTTGATCTCACACTGTCTCCATAGGGCTCTGCTTAAAATGGACACACACTGCCTCAAAGGTAGCCTCTGTCAACACTAAGCCTTCCAAGAAGGACATCTTACACATTTAGACGTACAGAGTGCATTTCCATACAACTCAACCGGCACTGATTTTGTCCCCCAGAGGATATGTGGCAATGCCTGAAAATACTTTTTGATTATCACAACTGGAAGTTGCTACTGGCATCTAGTGGCTACCCACTAGCCAGAGACATTTCTAAACATTCTACAAAGTCTAGAATGATACCTACAACAAAGAATTTTCTAGCTTAAAATGCCAGTAGTCCAGCGGTTAAGAAACATGGCCATGGATCATGTCTTAGTTCTCCTGACCACTTTCCAAGGTGGAACTTTCTAGCCTGGGTGCCAGGGGCACAAATGGGTTATAAACAATGAAACCTCTGCTTCCCCCCTGAGGCAGACAGGGAGGTCTGGGAGGGCCCCTGGGCTCACTTATGTCTGGCTGTTTACAGACTCCTCCTGGGTTCTTGCCAGAGTGGCCAAGAGCAGAAAAGTGCTCTTGGCGGAGCAGAAAAGTGTTGAGCAAGCACGCCTTCAGTCTCTAAAATGCCTCCTTCTGGGAGTGACGTCCCTATTACAAAGATAGGTAAACTGAGACCTGGGAAGCCTGGCAGTTACAGAGTCCACAATTAAGTGCTGATTCCAGGATTAGAGAAAAATTAAAGCAGATTTTTTTGATGCTCACCATATAATACTATAAATAATTAATGATAATTACTATTTTATGAAGAAATTATCATCGAGATTAATTTTCCCAGGCCAGGGCATATAGCTAGCTAAGTAGAAAACTGGATTCAAACTGAATGCCTGCCCTATTCCAAAGCTTGTGCCTTTTTCCCAACATGTAATATGCCCCTTCTAGGAGTCTCTCCCCTTGGTAGGTGTTGGGTCTTACTCCTCTCGTAGCTGAGCTCAGCCCAACACTTGGTAACATAAGAGGTACTCAATAAATACTTGTAAACTGAACAGAACTATCACTCTTTCCATCCTTGGCTTAAGTATCCGAATGGAGGACTATTTGGAAACTCCTCAGTGAACTGGCATTTCCCACCACTCCTCCCGCTAGGATTCTGTCCCCACCAAGCCTTACCCCTCCTTTCCAGGTGGTAGGTAGGATGGAGAGAGGATGAGGCTTGCATGCCAGGAGACCTCCTGAGACCTCTGCTTCCTTTTCTATAAGGTGAAGAAAGCTGAAAAGATTATTTATAAGATCCTTTCTAAGGTAGGTTGAATAATGGTACCCCAAAGATGTCCTATTTTAATCCCCATTCGTGGTGACTAATTCCTCGAAGAGCTACTTACTAGACACCCACCAAGGCCAGCACTGATACAGAGAGAGGAGGAGCAGCGGTGAACAAAGGAAGATAAAGCTCTGCTCGCAGGCAGATTATACCCTGGTGTGGAGGTAGCGTCGGCCTTGCTGACAACGCGAACATACGCACAGGGCTTCGTGCTCTTTGGCATTTCTCAGTCACCACGTATAGTGACTCTGTGGGGTGGATGCTGGGGCCCAGGCAGGGGAACCTCCAATTCCCTCACGGGACCCTGTGGTTCGGGCCGCCCTCTGAAGGGACCCATCCACTACCTAATCGATAGAGGATTTTCACACATAAAGCCTCACAAGAGATTAGCTCACAATCCAAAATCACAAAACTCATGAGGAAATAATCCACCATGCAGGAACAATGGGAGCTAGAAGGGAAGATCAGAGCCTCAAGAAATTCAGGTAAAGACTATAGGCACAACTCTGTGAATATGCTAAAATCCACCGAATTGTACTCTTTAAAAGGGTGAATTTCCACGGCATGTGAATTAGATCTCAATGAAGCTGTTAGGAAAGACAAAGACTATGGTTTGGAGACTATAATCGACATATGTTTAAAAATGATTAAAGTCACATTATCTTCCTGTGGGGATTATTTAAGAATTAGAGAAAATGTATAACTGGGGTAAAATAAGCACCCCTGTAAGTAGTATCAATTGTGATTATTCAGTGTGTATTAATTTATCCTCATTTCCACATTTCCTAAACTATGACCATCTATCAAAATGTACCTGTGCTGTGTGTGTCCCATACCAGTAGATCTTTAATGCCATATTCTCTCAACTCAAAGATGCCATCAATTGTAACATGCACCATCAATTCAGGTTTTTAAAAATAAAAGCAATATATCAAAGGTATTTGTCTCTTGTAATAGCACTCTAATTTTGGAAATACTCAAATGAGGAAAACACATTTAAATGTATAGTACTTGATAATGTTATCAGTGGTAATGCGATAATGGATAATGTTGAGTGGCTGATGTAATGTTTCCTGGCTCTGAATTCTACATCATCAAAAGGGTGGCAGCGAGAGGCTGGCAATGTCAGAGGTGGGAGCATGAGCCTCGTGTCACAGCCTTGCATGCTGGCCCCCAAGGCAGCGGGGCCCGCAAGCCTGAGTAGAAAAGGAGAGACAACACCCACGTTCAAAAAGGGAAATTGTTTTTGGAGCACGTAGGCATTATCTGGCCCAGCACGGCGTCTTCCTGTCAACGACCTCATACTACCCAGTGTTTGGTGTCATCAGTTACCATGGGGCCTCTCCTCCCTCCCAGGCCTCCGTTTCCCAACTCTGTGATGCTAATTTTCAATGAACCTCAACAAGTAAAGGCTTATTTGGCTCAAAGTTCAGCAGCATAGAGTTCTCTTTTTTCCTTACCCTCTTTGTTCTTCCCCATGAGAGGGGAATCAACTCTTCAAGAGAGTATCATGGCCAAGGGCGGTGCCCAGTCTGAAAGTTTCAAGGATTCACTATTGGCCAGGACTACAAAGCTAGGACCTGTAGGGAGGGCAGAGGAAGAGAAAGTAAAGCGGCAGGGAGACAAAGAAAGAAAGGATTTGCAGGTGCCCATCCATGGATGATTTGGACCACCCCGAACGATCATATAATGGTGGTGATTTAACAACGGGATTTAATGACGCACGGCACAAAGCACTATTGCAGAAGTAAATGTGAAATTCAACCTCCCTTCACCTGTGATGAGGAAGCAAGAAAGCTTGGGTCATCAAGATAAAGGGTCTTCTATATACGCCAATGACTTTCAAAATTTGGCATGCATAGGAATCACGTGAGGAGTTGTTGAGACACCCATTCTGACCCAGGAGGTCTGGGGTGGTCCCGAGAGTCTGCATTCCTAATCAGCTCCGGGGTAATACTAAGGCCACTGGCCTATGAACCATACTTTAGTGACCATATCAGACTGGACTAATAGTCCTTCATTCACTCAACCATTCAAAAAATATTTATTGTTTTTAAGATTTTATTTTTTATTTGTCAGAGAGCATGCACACAAGCAGGGGCAGCATCAGGCAGAGAGGGAAGCAGGCCCCTCACTAAGCAAGGAGCCCGACGTGGGGCTCAATCCCAGGACCCCAGGATCATGACCTGAGCCAAAGGCAGACACTTAACTGACTGAGCCACCCAGGCCTCCCTCAACGAATACTCATTGAGCACCTACTACATGCCAGGCAATGAACTTTCCAAGCGCTAGAGATACCGAATAGGAAAAAAACAAACAAAACATAGAGTTTACCTTCTAAACGAAATAATATAGGACTGAATGAACGACGGCCACTTACGGTTTGGTGCAACATAGTAACAAAGATGCAACAAAACCAAATTTCTCCTGTGACAATTTATCTTGCCAACCCAAACTCCAGTATCTGTTCATTGAAAAGGAGGGCAGGAACGGGTGGGAAGAGAAAGGGGATCCTGGCCACTCTCCAGCCCTGTGACCCGAGGTGTGTTTCTTAACCCCTCTGGCCTTCAGGTTCTTTTAAGAAGGAGCCTGTTCCATCTTCACTTGCTCATCGTGAGGCCCTTGATAGGGAGTGGCTGCTCTCATTACATTATTACGGGCCCAAGTGGGAAAGTGCAGCTGCCGGGGCCCGTGTCTCCCCCCGCCACCCCCACCTGAGTTCTCCATCCCCCACACACCACCACCACCACCCTTGCCTCCTGGAGCCACAAGGCTACCCTGATGAGCTGTGCAGCTTACTGTGAAATGCGTTGCATTTTCTCCCCAGCTGCCTCCTGATTGCAGTATTTACTTTTAATCTCCTGTGCCTCAATGCCCGATAAAAACTTTGTCACATTAGATGGTGACAGATGGGGGAGCGGAGGGGGGGAGCCCTGCGAGGGAGCATCGGGGCTGCGCGACAATCCTTCACCACGCCAATTACGTCCTTCGGTGCTCCCCGGCGTGGGCACCCATGTCAGTGCAGAGGGAAATGGAAAAGCATAAATAAAGACAAAACCAGGCTTGGCGAGGCTTTAATCTGCAGAATAACATTTCTCATTTGTGTGAAATATCACTGGATCCTCTCCCTATGCTCCGGGGGCACACATGAGTGCACACACACCCCCCTGGAGGGAGACAGGGGTTCCCAGCCCCCTGCGGGAGTGGTGTAGTAAGTGTGCGCTGCCTGCCTCAGAGCTGGGTTAACCCGTCCCGTGTCCCTAACAGGAGGCTGTCGGGGACGATTGCGTCTTCCTACTTGCGAGGCATTCAAGGGGAAGAAGGGAGATAGAACCTGGCAGAGAGAGGACTGTCAATGGTTAAGAAATTATCAGAAGCCTGTGCACTGCCAGTGATCAGAATGGGTCCTGCTTTCACAGTAACAGGATACTTATTTCATAATAGTATCTGTGATTGGTGCTTAACACTTTCCAAACCTCCTCTTTCACGGGCAAAAACTGCAACAATGCCCTGAAACAATTAGAAACACACCCTCCTGTGCAAGGAGAACTTTTCTGTTTTCAAAATAGGTCCATTTTCTCTCTCTTAATGGAGGTACAGTGTGGAGGAGGGCACGGGTTGTCCTAGGGCTGGGGCAGCCATGGAGGGTTCCTCGGACTGGGCACCTCTTTGTTCTCCATAACCTGGGTGTCTGCATGAGAAGGTGAGAGGCAGCTATAGAAAAGAGACAGAGACAGAGACAGAGACAGAGACAGAGAGGGAGCCTGGCTGACTATTCAGCCAGTCAGCAAGACCTCAAGTAACTTGGCATGACTCCATAATATTATTCTTTTTTTTTAAGATTTTATTTATTTGTTTGACAGAGAGAGAGATCACAAGTAGGCAGAGAGGCAGGCAGAGAGAGAGGAGGAAGCAGGTTCCCTGCTGAGCAGAGAGCCCGATGTGGGCCTCAATCCCAGGACCCTGAGATCATGACCTGAGCTGATGGCAGAGGCTTAACCCACTGAACCACCCAGGCGCCCCATAATATTATTCTTAATTTACTATGTCTTTCTTTCTTTTCTTTCTTTCTTTTTTCTTTCCTTCCTTCCTCCCTTCCTTCCTTCCTTCCTTCCAGATTTTGTTTATTTATTTGACAGAGAGAAACACAGCTAGAGAGGGAACACAAGCAGGAGGACTGAGAGAGGGAGAAGCAGGCCTCTCGCCGAGCAGGGAGTCTGATGTGGGGCTCCATCCCAGGAGCCGAAGGCAGATGCTTAATGACTGAGCCACCCAGGCACCCTCACTATGTATTTTGACTTTAACAAAACTACCCACAGTTTATCCTCATGAAGATTCGAGTTTTCTCAAATAATCCTTTTCTTGCCTTCATAAGATCCTAAGTTAAAGCCACCCTCAGGACTGGGCCATGTACGGGATTTGGGTTGAGATTCCAACAAACGACACCCATGCCGTATTTCTCAAAGTGGGACCAGTAGACATGCAATGCGATAAGCTGGAGTACTTATTCCAAGTTCAGGTTCCCACGTCTACTGTGAGAAGAGCATCTCTTTTCTCAAAGTCCAAGAATTGGATCTCACCAGTTCCAGTTTTTCTGGCCTAGTTGTGTGCCATCCTGAGCCAGCCCCTATGGCCAGGGGTGGGGGCAGGGTGGGGGCAGGGACAGGCCGCTCTGTGGGGCAAGAGAACTGGCGCACAAGGGAAGGTGTTTCCCAGACCAACTGAGAGCTGCAAGGGAGAGGTTTTGAGTCCACAAAGCAAGCTTTTCCCAAAAGGATAGCTGACCAGTATCCGTCAGGCTATGTGCTAAGGAGTGAGCTCCTCGTTCCCGGAAGAGGCTGGATGACCCGAGATCAGGTCTGCTGCAGAGAGGGGACGTAAGGACCCAGAATAAACAAGGGACTTGCATTAGTTCCATGCGGCTGCTGGACCAAATGCCCACAAGCTTCGTGGCTTCGAACAACACGAACGTGTTATTTTACAGTTCCAGAGGTTAGAGATCTAACATGAGCCTCATTCATCTAAAACCCAGGTGGCCGTGGGCTGTGTCCCTCTCTGGAGGCTCCAGGGAGAATCTGCTGCCTTGTCTTTTCCCCTTCTGGAGGCCACTTGCATTCCTTGACCTGTGGTCTCTTCCCTCCCTCTTCAACGCCAGCATGGTGGACTGAGTCTGTGTCCCAGCACCTCTCTCTGACCTCTTCTGCCTCCTGCTTCCCCATGAAAGGATCCTTGAGATTCTATGGGACCATTCTGGATAATGCAGGAGTATCTTCTTTATTTTAAGGCCAGCAACCTTCATCTCATCTACAGCCTCGATTCTGTTTTGCTTATGTAACGTAACATGTTCCGAGGTTCAGGGGATTCGTTCGTGAACATCTTTGAGGGGCATTACGGAGCTTACCACAGGGCCTCCATTCCCTTGGAGTGGTCCTATAACAGACTGGATCACCCGGTCTTTTCAAGCAAGGCAAAGCCTGGGGCACAACCGAGCACAACAGTAAGGCCCTTCAGACCTCCCCAGAGGGAGCACAGCACAGATGACTGCATGCTTTGAAACCAGAAAGCAAGTGACACACTAATTACCTCTTTGCCCACTAGCAGCCATTACACTTAAGTTGGTAGGGAGTCTAGAATGACTCAGGCATGCAACCTCCTTCTCAGGAAATTCTATTAAGTGTCTGTGTAACTAAAAAGTGATTACACAGCACTTGAAATTATAGTGTCGATTTCTTTAAAAAAAAAAAAAAATCCCTGACATCTCCCAGGGAGGGGAGAGGGGGTGAGGCAGCAGGCGGGTAGTGGGGGAAAAGTCTTTTTCCCTCAAATCCTCACGGTCCCATGAAAGTTGGAGCAATCCGGGCTTTGGCAGTGCCCAAACGTGGTGATACATAATAGGGGCTATTCATCGCTATTTCCTGGGTGACAGGTAGAGAGCTGGGGCTCTTTTCACCCCAGAGCCAAGTTCCTGAGTGATGTTCACTCCTTAGGGTCTTCTCGGGCTGAGAGGAACACAGTGATTCCATGTTTCAAGGGCAGAAGAGCTGTGGTCTCCAGGGATGGGGCCAAGAGGTCCAAGGGTGAGCTGGGGAAGGTGCTCTGGTTCCAGCCTGCTAGAATGTGTCCTTGGCAAATGCACGGAGTGAGAAGCAACACCAAGCAAGGGAAATGCAAGAAAGAAGCTTGTTTTCTAAAGCAAGTGATCTGGAGAAGAGTGAGGCTGGCTGATGGCAGCGGCCAGGCTGTGCAGGGCTTTGTCTTCCATGCTAAAGGTTTTCCTCTGTCGTCATCGGGAACTGCCGAAGGGATGGGTAGGGACAAGGTTGTACCCTTTAGATAGATCTTTCTATTGACTGTAGCGACAAGATGTCAGCAAAATTTTCCGGTAAAGGACTAGAGAATAACTATTTCAAGCTTCGCAAGCCATCTGCTCTCTGTCACCAGCAATGAACTCTACTCTTGTGCAAAAACAACCAAGATACAATATACCTGAATGAACATGGCTTTGTTCTGATAAAACTTCCTTTTTTTTTTTTTAAGATTTTATTTATTTGACAGAGAGGGAGCACAAGCAGAGGGAGTGAGAGAGGGGGAAGCAGGCTTCCAGCTGGGACTCGATCCTGGGTCTCCGGGATCATGACCGGAGCTGAAGGCAGTCGCTTAACCAACTGAGCCTACCCAGGCATCCCTAAAACTTCCTTTTTTAAAGATTTTATTTATTTCTTTGACAGAGAGAAACATAGCCAGAGAGGGAACACAAGCAGGGGGAATGAAAGAGGGAGAAGCAGGCTTCCTGCCGAGCAGAGAGCCCGATGCAGGGGTCTCTGGGATCATGACCTGAGCCAAAGGCAGACACTTAACAACTGAGCCACCCAGGCACCCAGTTCTGATAAAACTTTATAAAAGCAGGCTGTGGGCCTGATTTTTGCCATAGGCCATGGTTCGTTGATCCCTGGTCTGGTCTAGGTGGAGGATGTGAGGAGCCCATGTATTCTGTTGCTGTAACTCAGGTAGATTCCCAATGACTGCTGCTTTATTCATTGGCATATTTGTTTTTCATTTAATGATTTTATTTATTTATTTACTTTTGAGAGAGAGAGAGTAAGAATGGGGAGAGGGGCGGTGGAGGGAGAGGGAGAGGGAAAGAATCTCAAGCAGACTCCACACTGAGCCCAACGCAGGGCTCTCATGACCCTGAGATTTTGACCTGAGCCAAAACCAGAGTCAGACGCTTAATGATTGAGCCACTCAGGCGCCCCAATTCGCTGGCATGTTTAAATGGATCATTGGACTGGTGCAAATAACAATTAACAGTGATAGCTATTTATCATTTTAATGTAACTTTTACAGTTTGCAGAGCACTTTCATATCAACTATTTCACGTGATTGGTACATACTTTGAACACACGAAGACTCAGGGATGCTAAGTGACTTGCACAGAGTTGCCCAGCTTGTAAGCAGTTGGGGTTCTGATTGAGATCAGCTCTGCCAAGGATAGCATCTCCCAGCTCCGTGCTTTCCTTTGTGAAGCTTGATGGGGTGGTTCATTCTCTGAGGTTGTATTAGGATGACAGGAAGGGCTACCGCTACCCAGTTTCTAGATTCCAGACTAGAGAGCAGGGGTGTGTGTCAGGCACGGGGCTGGGCTGCACGGTGGGGAAGATCTTTGGCATAGCGGCTGGGCCTCCAGTCTCTCTGCACCAAGCTAAGAGGATGATAGCTATCTCAGGAGGATGGCGGCTGTAGCCAGGAGTTCAGCCCCCCCCACCCCACACCTGCCTTCTCAAGGGTGATGTTGATTGATGTGGGCCAGACTAAAGGAAAGCAGAGTTGAAGAAGCATATGCAGGGAGGGGCTTGCAAGCCATTTCCTGGAGTAGCAGGGACAAGGGAAGCCTGGGCTTATAGGTCAGAACAATTAATATTAAATGAGCCTCCCTCCCTTGCCCCATGTTAGAAACCCCATTCATGATAATGGCTCTTTGCATATGAGGGGGAAGGGCTGGCTCTTCCAATCACTGGCTTTTCAAGTTGACATTTTGTGGTATGTCTGGGGAGAGTGGCACCCAAAAACACAGGGCATAAACGTGCACAAAAAATATGGTCTCCCATCCCATGTGAATTTTGGACATTCCACTAGGCCATTATGTATGTGAAAACCTAATTTAACTGATCTCAGTCTGGACCTAATGATTTTTTACATGGAAACACAAGGCAAGTTTTTGCAAAGGTTTAATATTGCCAAATTTTCCAGCAATTCATCTCTTGCAAATCAAGGTGAAACTGGACTTTGTTTTGTTCAGGACCTTGCCAAGAACTGCTCACTATTTCAGAAAATGAAATCACGGAATGGGGACAGCACTCACAGCATTTCCCGTGTCTGGTGGGATGGATCTCTCTGTATTCAAAGCTGTCAAATTTCCAGGGAATCTAATAGAAATAGGTGCAAGCCTCCAACTTCTTTTAACAATTTTAGTTCATATTTTGAAATGATTATGGACTCAGGATGAGCTGTAAAAATTGTACCGAGATGTGCCATATACCCATCACCCAGCTCCACCAGTGGAAACATCTCACCTAACTATATAGTTCATTATCAAAATCCAAAAATTGATTGGATCAATGGGATTAACTGACTACAGACCTTACTGAGATTTCTCCAAATGACTCTTCCTTTACGTCGGCTAGTGTCACTGAACCTGACCACGATATAAATGGGTTGGTTATAAATTACTTGTATCCTATTTTTTTCTTTAAATTATACCTAAAGTCACATTATTTTTTACAGAATGACTTTCATTTTATTTCTTCCTTATATTATGATCAGAACCTGCAATATTATTTTTTAATTATGCATTTTAGGTAGGTTATATTATTTATGGAGTTCACGTTAGAGTGCTAAAGGAAACACTCAAATATTTCGGGGAAGCGAGGGCTGGGGATCCGAAGCCGATGGGGTCAATGTCAACCACAGCTCCCTAAGCGGCACAGCAGGGCCCCTGCCAGGTGTTAGCCCTATTTGTCCAAAAGTATTTTAGCCCTTTGGCCTCTCCTTGCTACTGAGCCAGCTCAGCTGCTAGAACAGTTATCATAGATTGAGTGGTTTATATGACAGGCATTTATTTCTCATAGTTATAGAGGCTGGAAGTCCAAGTTTAAGTTCTGATGAAGGTCCTCTTCCTGGCTCACAGGTAGCCATCTTCACGTGGAGGAGAGTGTGCAAACTCTGCTGTCTTCCTTTTCTTATAAGGACACTAATCCCATCATGGGGGCCCCACCCTCATGACCTCATCTAAACCTAATTATCTCCTAAAGGCCCCACTTCCAAATCCCATCACACTGGGGATGAGGCTTCAGTGTGTGAATTGGTGGGGGTAGGGCCACACAAACTTTCAGTCCTTAACACTTTCATACCTTGCTTTAAATTAATTTATTCCATAAGCAGAGGAGCCTCCGATTGTAAGACAGTGTGGTATTTCTTGTGGGGAACACAGAAGTGAATGCAGTATGGTTCCCGTCCTCCAGGAATCCACAACCTAACTGGGGTATGCAAAGACCCACTCCCTTCCCTCCCCAAAATCTGGACATGAAAATGCAGTAGCATGACCAGCAATAAGCAGTACTTCTCTGGCTCTCCTCTCTGCCCATGATTGGCCGAAGTCCATCCTGGAGGTTTCTCGGAGTTCCTAGCAGCTATGTCTGATGGTCTCATCAACAAGTCCTTTGGTCAGCAGGCAATGCCTACTCGCCTTCCCGGCTGGGTGCAGCCCCCAGACCAGGAAGCACTTGCCTGCACCACCACTGCCCCCGTGGTGGCTGAGAGACTGCCACATGGGCACAGAACCTACCTTCACAGCGGCTGGCATCGGTGTCAGGCAACACCCAGGTACCCCAAGCATCCAGCACTCTTCTTGCACCACGAGCTCCCACAACTGTCTTAGCCAACACGTCCTGCACCCAAGGACCCGCCTGCAGTGGGTGTTGCCCCCTCTGCCACAGAGAGGAGGAAGGAGAAGTCCCCTCTTAGCTGCTCCTTTCCCCACCCCCAACAGTGCAAACGCAGAGTGAAAAGAGTGTCAGCATGCCTGCTTTCACATCTCAGATCTGCTATTTACTCCATGACACTGGGCAACAAACTTAAGCTCTGAGCCTCAGTTTACACACAAGTTACACAGGTAAGACAATAGTAACTATCTCAGAGGTCTTTTAAAAAGACTAGTAAGAGTAAGACTTAAACAAGAACTATTCTAAGAAGTTCAATCCTCACAACAGCTATTACATTTCCTTTTTACAGATAGGGAAACTAAGGTACCCAGTAGCGAACTCCAACTGCCAGAGCAAATAAATGGCACAGCCAGACCTTCTACTTCCAGAGGACACGTGCTTAACCTCTGTGTCACATTGTCCCTCAGAGCGAACCTTGTTCTATGTGCCTTGCTTGAAAGAACTCACTTCATCCTCACACAATCCTAGGACATAACTGTTATTATACCCATTTTACAGAGGTGGCAACTGAGGCAAAGAGAGACAAAGCAGATAGGACACAGGAGACAATGCACTTTGAATGTGTATAGTACTAATCTCACGTTAGCTTACTGCTCCCAGGATTCAGGCATGCCAACGTGGTTAGTGCATCAGGAGTGGCTTGGAGCACAATCGACTTTTTACCTATTGACATTTTTCAAATCCCAAACAGGCTTCCGAATCAGGGTCCTGTGGAGTCAAAAATGCCTTTGTTTGAATCCCAGTTCTATCATTTAGTCTTAGTCAACAGATGCAAGGAGTATGACCTGTTTAAAATTCCGTTTGCATGTCAATTATGGAGGTAAAATAATGCCTTCCTACTCAAAGCGTGGTCCGTGGACCAGTAGCAGCAGCACCTGGAGACGGGACAGGGATGCAGAAATCTCAGACTCCTCAGAACAGCCGAGTGGGAAACTCATTTTAGCAAGGTCCCTGGGGATTCACGTACCTTGCCACACTCATCCCATCATGCTTGCGAGGGCGGTGATAATGATGAATCCCACATATTTAGATGGGGTTCCAGATGCTTAACAGAAAATAATAACTGACTTTGTCTCCATGCTTACCACGTGCTAACCTTAACATGCATTATCTCACTTAATTTGTATAATGTCCTATGAGGTGATGGCGTTTTTGCAAATGAGGAAACCAAGGCACAGGAAGGTTATGTGGTTTGAACACAATCCCCCAGCAAGTAATAGGTAGAAACTGGTGTCTCCTGAGTCATTAATATCAACCAAAAGCCTGGATGTTTCCAAAGCACTGTCATTAGATCTCCTAATAGTGCTGCCCCTAATACAATAACAATCACTTCTACTAACTGAATCCCTACTATGTGTCAGAGAGTGGGCTCTGTGCCTTACATATGTTACCTAACTCTTAACAGTCCCATGAAAAAAGAATTTCTATCCCAATCATAAAACCAAACTACTGAGACCAGAGAAGTTAAGTAACTTGCCCATAGTTGCACAGCCAGAAAGTGATCAAGTCAGGATTCCAACCAAGCAGTCCTACTTCAAAGCCCAGGCACTCGACCCAAACATCATCAAACTATGTTTCCATCATAATCTCATAAGATCTGCCCTTACACCCAGGCAACAGGTTTCCTATCCGCACCCCCACACACACACTGTCACTTTGCTCTAGCCGGGGTGGAGACTGGGGTGCCTCATGGGAACAGGAGTGGGAGAACTACAGGTTGGGGACCCCTGTACCCAATGAACTCTTGTTCCAGCCCACACAGGTGAGGGATGGGCCTGGTCTTAGGCTCTGCCTTCCACTTGCATCCTGTAGATAGGTCCTATCTTAAGTTCATGCTTCAGGAGTACTTTGACTTGTCCTCTTGGCCACAGGAACCCGGGGCCTAAACAAGGTGCTTTGCCCTCTGCGGGCATGTTGAGCCAACATGGAGCCAAGGAGTCTTTTGACTGAGTTCCAGCTTCAATCCCGGTAATTAACAGGGTGGGAGACAAAAGGAGTCTTGATTGGCCACAGGCCCCCAGTCCCAGTGGATGGGCCAATGGGCAGAGACCCAGTGAGGCCAGCTCTCAGCCATCCGGGGGCCCTGCCTGGGTGGGAGGGGAGGAGAGGGCACAGCTTGTCAGGATGCATGAACAATGCAGGGTGGGCCTGGGGTGGGGGGGAGGCTCAGAAAGATTATCTCACAGTTCAAACTCGTTAATGAAAGAAATAAATTAACCAAGCTCATTTTTCAGGGAATTCTTGTGTAAACTGGAAATTTTCCAGTCTGTGAGCCCTGTGCCAGGTCCTCCCATAAATCACAGCAAGTAGGCTGTCTGCTTGGCAGACAGAGAAGGGGCCGAGGGGGAGAGCAGCCGAACAGACGGCAAGCAAGCCACGGGCTGGGCAGCTGCTCCAGGAGGACCACGTTCTCCAGGCACCTTCTCCCTCCACCAAGCGCTGGGAAAAGAAAAAGGAAAAGAAAGAGCAGCCACCACCAAAGGACTTGTGTCAGGATGTCTGCAGACATCCCCAGTCCCCCACGCCACCAACCTGGGAGAAGCCCCCGAAACAGGTCATTTTTTAATTGAATACCATATTAATTACTGCGTGCACCATTAACGGTTTGTGGGATTTGACTAATTAATGTAATAGTTTTTGAGTCACGCTCATTAAATATGAAAATTACGCTGGTGAAAGGTATTGGTTTCATTATCAATCTTGTATGGACAGGATGGGGGGCAGGGAGCGGCAGAAGGAACGGACCCCTTCCTGTCTCTTCCTTTCTGGAAGCTCTACAGGGCTGTTCTACAGTTGAGGGGAGCATGCTAAGGGCCCTGGCCAAGGAGGGCGGGAAGACGGGCCTGAGGGAAAGTCGCCAGCGAACTCTCATCAGGTGTAACCCAGTGACCACCAGATCTGAAAACCAGATCCCTGATTTCCTTTCTATTCTGCACTTCGAACCATCATTCATTCATTCATCATGGAGAGTACAGCAGGTCCTAGTGGCTGGTTCTCTGATACAATGCCCAGCCCCATCCCTCATTCCTAGGGGCTTCCATCTCAGAGGCTGAAAAAGAAATACATAGATTCCCAACCTCCTTTGCAGGTGAGGACAGTCACATGACCCATGTGGCCAATAAGATTTAGGGGCACAAGATTGAAAAGACAGATACTGCTGGGACGCTGGCAGCTATTTGTAGAAGACGAGGGGCAAGCCAGGGGATGTACAGGGATGCTGGCCACAGCGAGCCACTGAGCCACACCCCCAGAGTCATGCACTCCCAGATTCCTTGTTTCTGGGGGGGGCGGGTATAAGCCTTTATTTCTCTAAAACACAGACAACTATTTTTTTCTCTTATTTGCATCTAAGAGTGTCCCTAATAAATATACATGATAAAGGCACTAAACCAGTGGCTGTGAGAAATTCAAACAAGCTTACAATTTAGTCGCAGAGAAAGAGCAAAGAGGTGACAAACTTTAAAATAGCCACCATCCACGGCAGCCAGCGCCAAGCACCCGCCGAATGGTCCCCAAGGGTGCTCTTCAGCTGGGTTGGGGGAGAGGCATAGAGCCTTCTGATTCCTTATAGCTGGGGAGCACCCACCGATGCCCATGACATGCTGTTCTCAGACCATTACCTGTGGATATAGCAGCTTGAGTTGTTCAAAGGAAGATCCATAAGACTATCCAGGAAGCCTCCATGGTCATGGGAGTGGGGCGGGGGGAGGTGTGGGGAGTAGCTTTGAAGGAGGGATGGGATTTCCAAAGGCAGAAATGGTGGGGGGTGGGGGGAGGAAATGCCTCCTAGGGTGGGTCAGGAAGTGGCAGCAAGCAAGGCCCAGGGTTTAGAAAGGGCAAGCCTATTTCCAGAGATGAAAACCAGCCCTGAGAGGTTACAATGGAGGCCAGAGAGTGGGATCCCTGCCGGGTGGCCTATTACGACAGCCCCCACCCCGGTCCCTACCCCTGTGGAGAGGCTGCACTGTTGTCACTAAGTTATAGAAACAATGGTTGAAGAAGATAGATCAACTGTATTCTTCTTGCTTGGCACAGGATTGGATACGAAGTAATGACCCTCAGTAAGTTTTAACAGAATAACCAGCCAGACATCCGGGTACTAGAAATAGTGACTTAATGAGAAGCTGTTCTGTGCCAGGCACTGTCCCAGGCACTTGACCTGACTGGTTCCCTTTGACTGAACTGGCGGGATTTGTGTTCCAAGTCTACCTGCACCCTCCCTAACTCTGTAGTCTGCAGCCCATTTGCTGACCTCCTCGAACCTTCAAACAAGGTCAACTTTGTTGACCTCAATAGCAAAATGGTGAGAGGAACACCCGTCAACCCATCTCCTACGGTGAACAGTAATGCCCACCACCACCACCAAGAATAGGGATACGTACCGAGTACAGGCTGATGTCTGATACCGTGCTCAGTATTTATGGCCCACTCTCTCATGTATTCCTTATACAAAGCCTATGAGGTAGGTACTTTATTTTCTGCTTATTATAGACATATAACCTGAGGCTCAGAGAGGCTAAGCAACCTGTCCAAGGTCACACAGCCGGGGAGAGGAGAATGCTAGAAAAAGCTGATTCATGCATTGGATGGCTTGGGGAGCTATGAGGAAGAGAGAAGACATGGCTCCTTGCCCTGAAAGGCTTAGCATGTGGCCAGGGAAGCTCAAAGGGAGTGGCTGACAGAGAGGGCCGACAGCCTGGAGTGCCAGCTGGACAGTCCCGCAGAGGGGGAATGTGGCAAGGGAGTGATGGGTCACCCCTGGTAGTGGAAGGCTCAGAATCCAAGCTGGCAGGACCAGAACAGGCCTAGAACCTCAGGTTCAACACTTTCTCCACTCCCTCCGTTCCCATGATGAACTGAACGTCCAGGGGTAGAAGCTGGCATTCCCGAGTGAACATTAGAGGTGCTTTGGCCTACAAGTACTTGGAAAAAACCTGAACTCACAGTAGCTGTGTTCATTCCTGTGACCACGGGCTTAGCGGCCTGACACATATAATTGTTGTACAGTTCTGGAGGCCAGGAGTCCCAACGGGGTCTTACCAAGGGTCACAAGGCCATGTCGCTGTCTGGAAGGTCTACAGGAGAACCAGTTTCTTGCCTTTTTGGTGTCCAGAGGCTGCCCACATTCCCTGGCACATTCCCGGGAAGCTCTCAAGGCCCCTCCCACCTTAAGGTTAGCAATGGCCAGGCATGTCTTCAGCATGTGGAATGGCTCTGACACTGCCCCTTCGGCCTCTCTTCCACAGTTGAAGGAACCCAGTGATTACTGAGAGATAATCTTTGGTGCCAGTTCAACCAGGCCATGAGGCCCAGTTCTTCGGTCAAACAACAGTGTAGATATTGCTGGGAAGGTATGATTGATTGATTGATTGATTGATTGATTAAGATTTTATTTATTTGACAGAGAGAGAGAGAGCACAAGCAGGGGATGTGGAAGGGAGAGGAAGAGGGAGAAGCAGGCTCCCCACTGAGCAGGGAGCCTGATGGGGGACTTGATTCCAGGACCCTGGGATCATGACCTGAGCTGAAGGCAGATGCTTAACTGACTGAGCCCCCTAGGTGCCTGGGGAAGGTACTCTTTTTTTTTTAGATGTGATTGACATTTGAATCAGTAGACTGAACAAAGCAGATTATTCTCCATAATGAAGGTGGGCCTCATCCAATCAGTCGAAGGCCTTAAGAGCAAAGCCTGAGATCTCCCAGAGAAGCAGCAATTTTGCCTCAAGACTGCAACATGGAGCCATGCCTGAGTTTACAGCCTACAGATTCTGCACAGAAGACTGCAATAGCTACTCTTCCCTGAATTTCCAGTCAGCTGGCCCTACTCTTATACATTTCAAACTTGCCAGCCCTCCACAGTCCCATGAGCCAAGTCCTTATATATGTCCTATATGGTTCTCCTCACTGATCAATTACCTTGGGCACCCAGGTAATCCATGATAATCTCCCTATTTTAAAGTCAGCTGCTTAGTAGCCTTAATTCCTTCCATCTGCTACTTTTATTCCCTATTGCTACGTAACTTAACATATTCATTGGTTCTGGGGATTAAGAGATGAACATATTTGGGGTGAGGGGCATTGTTCTGCCTATGGTAACAACATAAACAAATAGGGGCTTATTCTCCTATCAAAATAAAAAGTCTGGAGGTGGGGGTTGGGGTTTAGGGCAGTGCTTGATGAATCAGGCTCCTAATGTCCTTCAATAGGTTGGCCTTGGTCCCAAAACTTGGCACCTCATGCTCACAAAATGGCTGCCTCAGCTCCCAGCATGATATCCTTGCACCACCTTGGCAAGCAGGAAGGAAAAGAACAGGCAGAAAAGCCCTCTTTTTAATTTTTTTTTTATGGTTTAAAAATTTTCATTTATTTGAGAGAGCAAGAGGGAGAGAGAGAACATGAGTGGGAAGGAGAGGGAGAAACAGGCTCCCTAGTGAGCAGGGAGTCCAACTCAAGGTTCAATCCCAGGACCTTGGGATTATGACCTGAGCTGAGGGCAGACGCTTAACTAAGGCACCCAGTTGCCCCAGAAAAGCCCTCTCTTTTAATGCAACAAGACAACAAACCTTCCTTGGAGCTTTCTACAAACTTCTCTTTGCATGCACCAGTGGGACTTGAGTTACATGGCTATCTCTTCCATGGGTACGTGGCTTTCCACCCTGTAGAAAGACAAGCAGTTGAAACATGGCTTCCCAAAGCTGTCTCCAAAGCCACACAAGTTCTCACGGCTTTGCTCGGCAGAGCTGGGCCTAAACACAGCCCTGCCTCAGGCTGGTGGCCGCCCCTGTCCTCCCCGGTTCTGCTGAAACAAGCACAAGGCAGGGCGGCCTGGTGGTAGGAGCGTGGCTCGCACTGCTGTTTGTACCGGGTCACTGCCTGGCGCAGGAAGGGGGCTCGCTCCAAGGACGAAGAAGATATGCTGCGTGGATCTGTGTGATAGCAGAGCCAGAGCCTCAGGGCTGGAGGAGGGGGGGCGCAGGAGACCCAGGCCTGGGAGCCAGCCCCCCCCCAACAGAACGGGCAGCCCTGTGTTCCCCAAATGCAGTCTCCATCCCCACAAGCTCTTTATTGGTTCTATTGATTATTCTTGTTAATTAACTAGTGTTTGCTGAGTGAAGGAGAGAAGCCCATTTGGGCCACACTCTCTTTCAAACTGCCAGCGGGCCTGGAGGAGGGCCCAGAGAATTGCAGCAGCAACGCGCGCGGAAGGCAGAGCTCCCTTGGAGGAAAATCAAAGTCCCCTTCACTCCCAAGCACCGTGAAGGGAACTGGGGACGTGGGCCTGCCCGGCCCTGGGGAGGGGGCCGTGCCAGCTCCATCATGCTTATGGCCTAGTGTGGCTCTGGGCCTGCTCCTCGGTGAGCTCGGGGTGGCTGGGGGCCAAGTGGGGGCTGGGGGAGTGGTGGGGCTGAGGGGAGAGAGGAGGGAGGACAAAGGTGGGGAAGGAGGGAGCAGGGCAGTGGGAGGGTGTTAAAACTAAGCCTTGGCTGCAAGACTGTTTCTTTGATTTTAAAGGAAGGATTCAGGATGATTTTGAAGAAAGGATGTTGTTTGAGCAAAACAGAAGGGGAGAACAGAGATAGAGGTGAACATAGGACAACAGAAAGAGGGACAGGGAAAGACAGGAGGGATGGGATAGAGGACCAGGAAATAACAAGTCTGGGCATGGGATAAGGGGGGTCATGAGCCTCAGAGGTGGGAAAACCTGCTCAGACCTCGAAGAGCCTAGACTTGACCTCTCTGACCCCAAAGGCCAAGCTCTTGCCCCAGGCCGCAGGCTGTGGAGACGGGGGCTGGAGACAGGGCTTCTGGGGGCCCGTGGGATGGGGTCACATTGATGGGCTCATACTGAGGGCAAAGGGGCCCAGGCAGAAAAGAGCCTGAGAGAGGGGAAGCCTGGTGCCCTGCTCGCTCGATCTTGTGGCGGCACCTGCCATCCCTCAGGGACCTAGGCTGCCTCCCCTGCTTCCTTGAGGTTAAGGGTTAATCTCTTTCTTACAGCCTTATGCCTCAGTTTCCCCTTATGAAAAATAAGAGTAATCATGGTTTTCATCTTACAGAGTTGTTACCAGTATTCGGTGAGGTGATGCAGGTAAAGTGCTTAGAATGAGTATAAAATAAGTGCCCAATAAGGGGTAGGTGTTAGATAATTCTTTAGTGACAAACTCCTCATGCCATTGAGGATGGCAATGTGCCCAGCTTAAACACGACCTTTCCCACCCGTGAGACAGATGTTAGAGGAAGTCATCGTGTAGTGTTTCTAGGAAATCTCTCTAACAGGGGCTGACTCTTCTCAAAAACTCCCCCTTTTCCCCTTCTCGAAGCTAGAAAGGTGGACATGATGATCATTCTGGAGCCCTAAAGTCCCTTAGGATAGAAGCCATGCTCTGACGGCGGTGACACAAAAAATCAAAGGAGCCAGGGACACTGACCATGTCCAGGGGCTGGACCTCCTATCTCCACGAGCCCTCAGCCAGAGAGAAAAACAAACCCCTAACTTATTTAAACAACTGTCATTTTAGGTTTCTGTTAATTGTTGGCAAATGGATCCTACCTGACCTAGACTGAAAAGTGAAATTGATTCTTGGAGAGTTAGAGAAATAGATACCGATAGATCTAAAGTGGGGGTGACCTGTGGAAGGGGGTCTGGTGAAGGCATGTTTGAGAGAAGTCAGGTGACCCCAGTGGTCCAAGACCTGTCCCCTGGACTAGGTTGTGAGTCCAAGTCAGGTAATGATTGTCTTATTACTGCTCTCAACAGAGCAATAAGGACAAAGGCCTTCTAGGAAATAGTGCTGGACACAGGCTGCCAGACATCCCATTGTCAGGAAAGGTGGGAAGTCCCCAGAAGATGTGTTTACCAGCATGAGGTCACATGGATAGTCACTGATGTTACCCATCTACATGGCTCAATTCCTGCTTCTGAGGCTAGTACAAATGCTTCTGGCCCACACAGTAGCCCTCCAGAAAGCCTCAAAAGGTCATTAGTAGGTTGGGATGGGGTTGAAGGCCCTGGGACCACTCCTGTCTACAGTTCTCCTGAGTGTCCAGCAGGAGCTGCAGGCCTGTGATGAATCATGGACCTTGGGCTGCACTGGGCCCCATCTGGCCAGTTCAGACCAGAGCAAGATCGGGGTTCTCCTCTCCTCCTGTTCTGGTCCTTCGGCTGGATAGTGGCCCCTTCTTGCAGGGTATAAGAAAGGGCTATTTTCTTCTCAGGAGAGTGGAAGTGGGCTGCTTCCTCACAGCTCCTCCAATCCCAGATCTTTGAAATGGCTGTGAAAAGAAAGCAAGGGGCCAAGAGGCTGTTCCCTGCTGGGACTCCCTCGGAGGCTGCGCTGGGGAGAAGCTGCCATGTCCATGTGTTTGAAGGAAGATAGACTGAGGTGCCTGCTGGCAGGCTGGGGACTGAGGCCGAGGACAAGGAGATGCCAGCACAGGGCGGCAGGCAGCAGTGGGAGTCTCCAGACGCCAGGTTGAGGAGGTTCTGGCTCCCTATGAGTCCACACGGAGACTTGGTGGGCTGTTGGCTTCCATGTGCATCCTGCAGGTCTCGGGTCTGTGACCACACTTTCTTGTAAATAAGCTTCTTGGTTGACATTGAGTCAAGGGTATTTGCAAATGCAGAAAAAGTACCTGATTCTCCAGTGGGACCTTTGCTCAGGAGTGGGGTGAAGCTCCAGAGCTAAAGGGAGTGTGGGAACCCCCCCTCATTTCTCCTACAAGGACAAAAACAACAATGGTATAACTCAGCAGAGAGTTCCAAGGAAGGATCAAAACCAAGTAGGCTCAGGATACAGCTCTAGACCAAACGTGTCAGAGGTATAGGATTTAGGGGATCAGAAGGGCAATGCCCAGAGGGGCCCTGTGAGGCTATTTTTTACATAGGAGAACAACCTGAGAACCATAGTACCATAGTCTTTCATTCATTCATTTAGCCCTTCCTTTGTTGAGTCCACACTACCTTTGCTGTGTCAGGCACTTGATAAATATTTCACTCGAAGCCATATCTATCACTTCCTCTAGTGCACAACTCCAGATTCACTGCCTCCCTCCTACTGCTGGGAGACCCTGCTCCAGCCTGCTGGGGGTCACTGCTCTTCTACTCGGTGGTCTGCCTGCAGGAGGCCCAAGGGCAGCACAGAGCTAGCTGAGGCTGGCCACCCCCCTGGCTTCAGAGTCACAGATGCCACCCAGCCCTGGCCACTGAGTCATCACTGCACAAGAGGTCCATTTATGCCCTTTTGCAGAGGGTCCCCGAATTTCTGCTACACCAGCAGGATCTACTCAAGTGTCTAAAGTTGACCCAGTGTTTTTAAGAGCAACCATTCACTTAATATATACTTTTTAAGTGCTTCCCTCATACCAAGCACCTCACTACATGTAGCTTTCCTTGCTGGGACATAAGCACCAGAAAACCCACAGGAATGGCTATATCTCTAAAATGTACACACACGGACAAGGTCTTCAAAATAAGAACAACGATGGCACTAACGTCAGCATAGGTTCAAATCTCCCTGAACTCTCCCAGGGAAAGAGATGGAGGAACCAAGACAGAAGAACAAAAAAAATCCATTGGCAACATCTATGACAAAATTGACGAAAAGAAACCCGATGAACCCTCCAAATCTGAGATGGTGAGGCCAAGCCTCCAATAACAATAAGGGCTGCGTGACTGTGCCAGAGGCAAGAGAGATGAGGCCAAGCCGCTCTACTGGCCATGAGAACTAGACGCCCTCCAAGCCACTTGCAGGGGCTGGCCTGAAAATGTGATGTCCCGATGGGAAAAGAAAACCCAGGCTGGAAGGGATCTTGGCAGGTCCAGGAATGCAAGGGAGAGCATGCTGGAGTAGTCTGGACCTCACAGCTGTTGAAACTAACACATGGGAGCTCCGTTTCTGATCAGAACCCCACACAGAGATGGGACCATGGTTTTCCAACTGAGGAGGGCCAGGACAGTAGGGGCAAAGGAGAGAGGAGAATTTGTGTTATCCAATGTGGAAGCCCCTAGCCGCAGACAGTTAAGCTAATTTAAATTAAACTTTAATATTCAATTATTTTGTTGTGTTCATCAAATTCCATCACATGGCGGGCTAGTGGTTTCCATCATATGACTACTATATTGGACAGGGCAGCCACAGAACATTTCCATCATCCTAGAGAGTTCTATAGGATAGTGCTGGAGAGAAAGATGTGGGAGGGAAGCAGTGGGCTCAGAAAGAAAAAGGTCATATTTTTTATCATTTCAATAAAACAATAACTGAGCGAGGTCTTGAGCAGAAAGCTAGGAAAGTTGTCTTAGTTGTCTTGCCCATATTCCCTTCCTAACAGCACAGAAACACAAAACTCCTTAAAATGAGAGTAAGGGGAAAGGATTCCACTGATATGCCCCGCAAAAGGCCAAGTCATTTATTAAGGAGAGAAAATCAAACTGTCATCAGACCTTCCAAAAGCAATGCTTTGTGCCTCCCCAAATTTAAAAAAATAGATCAGTATATTAAAGTTATTCCAGGAAAGTAAAAGTAAGTGAAGGATGTTACATCCAAACAAATGGAGCCAAATACAGAAGCTTCAGACGAACTTGTGAATGGTCAAGAAATTCCCATGAACTCGACCTAAGGATGTCTCAAAAAATGAACTAAGACAATTAAAATGATTGGAGCACTATTGACCAGGACTAGAGATGAGCATTAAAAACCAAGTATAAATGGGGCGCCTGGGTGGCTCAGTTGGTTAAGCGACTGCCTTCGGCTCAGGTCATGATCCCGGAGACCAGGGATCGAGTCCCATATCGGGCTCCCTGCTTGGCAGGAAGCCTGCTTCTCCCTCTCTCACTCCCCCTGCCTGTGTTCCCTCTCTCGCTGTGTTTCTCTCTGTCAAATAAATAAATAAAATCTTTAAAAATAAATAAATAAAAATAAAAATGTAACTATATTTAATATACAAACATACATCTATTTAATATATAAATGTATTTTTATGTTTACATCAACAAATATAAGTATATAAATTATCCAAAAGGGGGGGGAATTTATGAAGAGTATTTGAAATCTAAAATAGGCTTTCTGATTGGCTGGTAGGTGTTAATGAGGTATGCAAGGCATGACGAGTGGGTCACTCTGCCTGCCTATGGTGGCCATGGCCATGTAGTTTCTCTGATACTCAATTACCCCCGCTGGAAGACAGGGGAATAAAACCTTCTTGCCTATCCGATGGGGAATGAAGAAGCGGCTGTACTCTGTAAACATCAAGCTGTAGTCTTCTGAGACCCGGTAAAAACACTTCATTCTAGAGCTGAGGAGCCTGGGGGTTTTAGGCAAGGTATGTGAGCAGAAGGAGGCAGGGACACAATCAAGCTACTTAAGTCTTTTGCTTTTCTCTGGAAGAGGTGAGCTGTGGCCATTCCCTAGGCTGGGTCAGGAAGCAGGAGGTGACATAGCACCAAAATTTGGGACCACATGTTAGGGAAGCTAGTCCCCCAGGACCTCCAAGGAAGTTCACTGCTCTGAAAGGACAGAAAACAAGGCAATGGGGACAAGGGAAAGGGAGAGGAGAAAAGCAAAGTTGGAAGGCTTGAGACCTCGCAGAGACTGGAAAAGCTTGGCTGTAAGGGGAAAAATCAAATAGAGACGGAGTTATTTATTGAAGGGCATACACAGGAGGCACAAGGTCAAGTAGCCCCCACAGGGACAGAGGAGCCAAATCTATCTTTGTGCTGATCTGAAAGAGACACCCCTGGAAACAAATGACTCTCTTACGCAGTAGCAAAGTCTCATTCACCGGGCACACCTGAGTCCTTTAGAGGCGGCTGGAAGCTGGGCTCCCACCCTCTGGGATCTGGTGTGTTCTGAAAACCTCTGAGGCTGAGCTGGTCCCTGACACTTGGTCAAAGAAAGTTTGCCCGTGGTCCCATCACTGCTGCTGTGTCCCTGACTCCCTCTCCAAGGAACCCTGCTCTCCATTTGTCAATTTTAAGTGATAATTTCTATTCAATCTGATACATATTATAAGAATATAAACAAATGCCTCTCCCCCTATCGGCGCCATAATCACTTTCTTTTATAGCTATCATTTATTACGGGACGACAGATGGCCAGTTCGCAGAATTCCAAAGAGGCTACCCGCCGGCCAGTCACCTGGGAACACCGGCACATTTACATTTCTCCAAAACAGATGGGAAAGGGAGGGCAGAAGGAGGCAGATTCCTGTCAAAACTTTAGCGGTTTCCAAAACGTGTTTCTTTTGCTTTTCAAAACCTCCATCCCTTTGCCTTTCTCGCAGATGGCCCTCACGTCCTGTCCCCCCTTCCAAACTTCCTCCTGCCCCCATTGGTCCATTCCGCATCAGCGGCAACCGATACCACCAATATGGCGGCCCCGATGGGTGCAGACTGGTAGGCCCTTGCAGGCCACCCTCCGGGAATTTTCAAGGCCTGCAGTTGAGTATTTGGGCATCCCCTCCTGACTCGTTATTTGGGACTGGGGCTGAGGAAGGAAGCCAGAGAATGGTGAGATGGGGGTCTGCTTCACAGAGGGCAGTTGCTGGAGTCGGCCTTTCTCACAAAACTCCAGAGCAGGGGTTCTCAGATCTGATGGCACATGAGATCATTTTTTTAAAAAATCAATGCTAGGGTCCCACCCAGAAAAATCAGGCCAGAAAGTCTGGCAGAGGGGTCTGGTAAGGTACACAGCAATGGTTGAGAACCCAGCTGGGAAGGAGGGACGGTCAGGGTGACATGGCCAACAATCCACCAGTGAGGGTCTCAGGGATCCCTCCCCCTAAGATGGCATCCCTAATGAAGAAAATAAAGGAAATAAGGGAGTATTTCTATGCTCCCAATATAGGGCATGATTTTTCATGACAATGGGAGTGCAAACAATAAAGGAAATTTTTATTATACCTGCCTACATTAAAATCAAGATATTTTTTGTTCACCGAAGGATACCATAATGAGAATGAAAAGATAAGCCACAAAGGAGAAGATATCTGTCACACAACTAACCCTCTGCTAGTTACACTTGTGTAACTAATAGACTATTACTATCTAGAATACATAAAGAAGGCAAATGAATCAATACAGACAAAAAAAAAAAGCAATAAAAACTGTCAAAGGATGTGAAGAAGAAACATCCACTGGAAGAAATAAATAGTCTATAATCATAAGGGGGGAAAAAACTGAAAACATTTGTAATTTGCAAAATGCAAATTATAACCATGCAGCGATACCATTTCACACCCACTGGAGGGGCCAAATTTGAGTGTGACAAACGCTGTGGGGGTGCTAGTGGGCGTGAGAGTGGGCACCCTGCTCAGTCATGAGCACGAAGGCTGAGCACATACACACCACGCCCACAGCCATCTCCTCTCAGCACGTAGTGTATGCAACTTGCACTTGCGCCCCAGAGCTGCACCTAATAAGAATCATACCAGGGGTGCCTGGGCGGCCCAGTCATTCAGTGTCTGCCTTTGGCTCAGGTCATGATCCCGGAGACCTGGGATAGAGCCTCACATCAGGCTTCCTGCTCGGCGGGAGGCCTGCTTCTCCCTCTCTCACTCCCCCTGCTTGTGTTCCCTTTCTAGCTGTGTTTCTCTCTGTCAAATAAATAAATAAAATCTTAAAAAAAAAAAAGACTCTTTATACCAACACCGATCACAACAGCAAAATATGGAAACCATCCAAATGTCCTCCGACAGCAATATGGACAAGTAAATGTTGGTAGTGGGTATCACAGAAAACCACTCCGCCGCGAAATCGACAAACAACAGCCCCACACACCAACGTGGATAAAACTCAATGTTCAGTGAACACAGCAGATTGTGGAAGAATATAGAGACTATGGTTCTCTATACATTTATCTATGTGTACATGGTTCAAAACATGTACAACTAAACAACATATCATTCAGGGAAGCACACAGATGTGGCAAAGCTGTCGAGAAAGGCAAGGAGTGATTAACCCAACCTTGTACAAGTTGGATACTACGGACCGAACGGTATCCCTCCCCTCACAACATTCTGTGATGAAATTCTGACCCCCTGGCTGGTGACATGAGGACGTGAGGTGCTGAGAGGTGGTTAGGACATGAAGGTGGAGGCCTCCTGAATGGGATTAGAGCCTTTGTGCCAGGGACCTCAGAGAGCCCTCACCCCTTCCACCAAATCCCCCAGGGCCTTGCTCCAGGACTTCCCAAATTCCAAAACTGTGGGGGGAAAGTTGCCGTTGTTTAGAAGTCACCCCATTTACTGGATTTTGTGACAGCAGCCAGAACAGACTAAGGTAGTGGGGGGGGGGCTCAGAGGACACTGAGTAATTCCCAATCCTCCCCCCCAACATGAGAATTTCAAAGATACTAGTGATGCTATTTCTTAAGCTGGGTAGGGGATAGAGATGTCCATTTTATTATTATTCTTGAAACACTGTTATATGCATGATAGAGGGGAAAATTCTACTGAAAATGAAGTGGCTATCACAATGAAAATTTCATATCATAAATGTTATTCCTTATCCCAAAATTTATCCAAGGAAGTGGCTCAGTCTGGCCTATTTTTCTTCTGCAGGAAACATCCATTCTTCCTGAGCTTGTGGGAATAGCTTACTGGACCCATATTATGCACGGAGCGGACAGTTTCCGGCTGAGAGGCAGGGCTCTGGGGTTTGGAAATGCCCTGTGCCCTGCAGGCTCCCTGACACTAGGCCCCTCAACCACATCTACACATCAGCTGGAGAGCCAATAAGCACTCGTCCTCCAAAAAAATCCCTGGACTAGTCCCCAGGGAAGGATTGATGGCCAGCCCTTGTCCCGGTGCATAGTACCATCTAGCTATGAGGAAGGACAATGACCAGTCAACAGGGCCATTAATTTAAACACAAATGAGTGACAAACATATTGTACTCTGCCTGTATTAGGGCAGGCAGTGGGGGGTGGGGAGTGGAGATGTGTCCATGAGCGGACAGTCTAGAAACTGGAAGAAGTCTTGGAGTTTCAGGATGATGACTCTGGCACTATGGACAACATTCTTATTTCCCCGGGCCTCAAGTTCCTCATCTGTCAAGTAAACAGAATGTCCCTTCCAACTCTAGATTTTTTGATCCTATGCATACCTGGGTCTAAATACCCCAGATACATTTTGGCAAATTACTGGTTTAGACCTAGGCTGATAGTTTGGTTCTCAAGTAAATTGCATGTGTATTTGCATGACTCTGAGTGCACAGAAAGTAAGGAGGGAGTCCATGTGCCTTCATCTGTTCTTGTCCGAGGTGGGTACAGGCCAAGAGTAGGACTCTGGCGTTGGTCAGCATCCGGGCAAAGGTGAGATCTTGAGGGTGGTTGTGTCTGATGGGATGCGGAGGGATGAAGAATCAAGAGATGGTCTGTGGAGCACTGCCCATGGAGCAAGGCTGTAGGAAAAGTGGGATGCTGGTCTCCTTGCTGGCATTAGGATATGGAGGAAGGGCAGTGTAGTGCTTAGTAAACAGAACCCCCCTGACTAAGGGTCCCTCACACTCTGCAGCAGGATTTCCCTCCAGGGTTCCGGATCCACTTGTCACTAGAGGAGTATTTTGAGTGAGAGGGCTGGGTCTTGAGGAAAGGGGACTCCTGATGTCCAGTAGAGGACAGAGCTGGAGGGAAAAGGAGGGGAGCATGGGAGCTGTCAGGTGGGCCAGCGGGGGCCGCAGCTAGGTGGCACTGGAGAGAAGGTGGCTGATCCAAGAGGCACCACAAAGAGGACCTATCAGGACACAGCCTGGTTCTGTTCACCACCATACACATGGCCCAAAGCCTGGCATGTGCTCAGTGCTCAACAAAGAGTCACTGAGCTGTATTGGGAGTTTGCTCCTAGAGAGCAGGCTATGTGCATGGCACGCTTCATACTCCAATGGCCTAAGACTGTGTGTTGTTGTTCTAGCCAGAAGGAGGCGACTGACGTATGCAGAGTGGTTGGAAGCGGAGCTGGCTGTGACCTTGTGGTCTGACTCCCGAGCCTGCTTGCTCACTCTGCTCTGTTCCTGTTGGAATCCCCATAATGAGTCTGGAAGGTCACTGTCAGATGAAAACATATTCTAATGACAATTTGATAGACAAAAAAAAAGCTTAAGCACAAGCTGATGACAGAGGGGAGAATGGCCCACAACAAGATGCTTGCCTCCTCTTTCCCTGCTGGGTAGGAGACACACCAGAGGAGCTCAAGCATTGGCCACCATGCCCGGAGGCCCCTCCCACAAGGTTGCTGTGCCCACAGTGTCTACGGTGCAACAGAAGGGCCTGGAACTAGTGGCAGTTCATACTCTGTGCTCTACAGTGAGCTCAGCCCTGCACCTCTTGTTAACCCTTCAGTAGCTCCAGGATGACATATTCTCACCTCCACTTACAAAGGAAGAACCCACCCATGGCAGAGACAGGCTGGCCGCTGGTCTGGCCAGTGGCCATGGGTCTAACTTTGGAGCCCACATGCTCCATGACCCCAGGACTCCTCCTTCTGCAGCTCTGGACCCAGCGTGGAAGGTGGGGCTGGGAAGCAGCAAGCTTGTTGACCTCCTCTGCACAAGGCACCATCAGTTTTTCTGTGTTTTGCATGGTGCATTTAATTCTAGACAAGCGTGATTTGGGGAGGGGAGAGCAGGAGGGGACAGAACATCTGGGTGCATGCATCTGCACCCAGTGGTGTAGACTTGAGGAAAGCTTGGCTGTGGAGCCTCTTGGTCCACACCGGCAGACGGGGCCAAGAGGGTGGAAGGTAAAGGATGAAGCTGTTGCTCTGGGAACCACTCAACATAAGGACAGAGACTGGGAGGTAGCATGGCTCAGCAAAACTGAGCTCTTCCAAGACTTTCCTCTGATTTTTCTATCCCCATTTCTAGGCCCATTTCCTTCCCCCAGCCCCATCTCCTTCACCCCTTCCTGCCAACCTCAGATCTGTTACATGGCATGGGATGAGTTATACTCTCAACCTCCAGCTGCCTGGGTGTAAGATGCCAATAATAAGAGCACCCACCTCTGTGGGTATGAAGATCAATGACAGACAGGATGTCACCTGCTTGGCCCAGGGTTGGCGGAGCCTAAGTCCTCTCTAAATGCTGGTGCAGGCTCAGTAATGGCCTTCCCACTAAAGGATGGAGCCTAAGGGGTAACTTCTTCCAGAGCTTGTTAGGCCCAAAGACTGAACTTCTATCTGTGGGATTTCAGGCATCAGTCAGCAGGCAAGTTAGAGGCAAGAAGAGCTTTTTGGTGATCGTACTCAGTTCATACCACTTAGCAGCCCTGGCCAGGAGATGCAGAACTTTCAACACTAACAACGGTTAGCGCCTTAGAAGCATATAGTGCAAAGACAGGACTCAGGGAACTTTAGCCCACGGGCAAATGGGTCCCACTGCCTGCTTCTGTAACCCAGGCTTTACTAGAACACAGCGGCTCTCATGGGTGTCCATATTGTCTGTGGCTCTTTTCCCTGGACACTGGCAGAGTGGAGTCCCCATGACACAGGCCGTGTGGGCTATAAAGCCCAAATACTTGTAATCTGGCCCTTCCCAGAAAGAGTCTGCTGACCCCTGTTCTAAGTACTTGGTGCACTTAATTTAATCTTTATCTTATTCCTAGGCATAGGTAATGTTGCTGTCCCCATTTAATAGATGAAGAAACTGAGGTCAAAGAGGCAAAATTAATAGAAATTCAATTCTGAATGTAGGTGATACAGAACCAGGATCTGGGATCATAACCACTCCCCTAGGTAAGGATCCTTTCCCGGTTACGGTTGCCAAACTTAACAAAAATACAGGATGGGGTGCCTGGGTGGCTCAGTCATTAAGCGTCTGCCTTCGGCTCAGGTCATGATCCCGGAGTCGAGCCCTGCATGGGGCTCCCTGCTCGGCGGAAGCCTGCTTCTTCCTCTCTCACTCCCCCTGCTTATGTTCCCTCTCTAGCTGTGTTTCTCTCTGTCAAATAAATAAATAAATAAATTTAAAAAAATACAGGAAACCAGATAAATTTGAATTTCAGATAAACAACAAATACTTTTTTTTAGTATAAGTATGTCCCATGAACTATTTGGGATATACTTATATTTTAAAAAGGTTCACTGTTTACCTAAAATTCAAAATAACTGGGTACTCTGTATTTCAACTGGTGATCCTACTGCGGACCCTAGGAGGAAAGAGAGCTCAGCCAGGCAAGTGGCACCGCCAGTCCGGGAAGAAGTCAGTATCCCTGGAGGTCTCCAGGAAGGTCTCTTTCCACAGCCAAATCTTCTCCCAAGAGGCTCAGGATGGGTCCTTCTATACATCCCAAGCCCTTCGTCCCACTAAGGTGACCTTCACGAGGTTCTCTGGGGATCTTGGGGGCTGCTGCCATGTTGTTTCAGACCTAAGCAGCAAGGAACAGAGAGCAAGGTTCTGGGGGAAGCACAAAGCTCCTGTCTCCAGTTCAAGGCTAAGTATCCACCTCCATTCTTCTTAGAAACCTCTGCATCCTCCTCTCCTCTCTCTTGTTCTCTTGGGCAGACACCCAGGCAGGCTCTCCCTCAAGATTGCACAGGAGTTTAAGAAAGAGGGAAAAATAGGGCAAGCCAGAATGACAGCAATCCAGAGCCAGAGCGGGGCGGGGGGAATGGGAGCAGAGAGACAGAGAGACAGAGGGAGGAGAGGTGGGGGATGGGAGAGGGCCATCTAATTTTTAATAGACTGAGACATAAATGCAACATGATTCACTTTGAACAGGCCACCTGGATTAGATGGAAGTTAATTAAAACAATCCCTCATTTCTCAGCGTTTAAAACTTCTTAAGTCTCACTTGGGGAAGGGTGCGGCAGGACTTTTTATTACTCTTAGATGGTGTTCAGAAGGCCCATAAATACATCTCCTCTTCCTGTGATCCCATTAATCTTGCCGCCTCTCCTGCTCCTCTCTGCCAACAATCAGATCCCAGTAAACAACCTCAAGTGAAATTTGCAACTGTCAGATAAACATTAAAAATGCTTCTCTTGTCCTTTCCCATTGATAGTCCCATTAATATTGTAATGGAACAAAAAGTTATGAAAATGAATGCATGCTGGTTTTGGAAATGAATGATGCCGGCCGCTGCTGGGATACAGACGCACATGCATATGGATGGGCTGGGAAGATCATGGATGCTCTCCGCATCAACGACTGGGCTGTGTGCCCATGGCTGGGCCATGCACACACCGAAGACCGGGGACAGTGGCACGCAGTGCTGGGTACACACGTGTTCATACGTGTCAGGGCAGGGAGGGCTTGTAAATGGAATAAAGGAATCCCGCCTCAGAAACTATTGTAGACACACGCTCAACGGAGTAAAATATTACAACATTTTCTATTTTATCACTGTTTCTCTCCTCCCTTATCTGTCTGCAGTCAGTGGTTGGGATTCTCTCTAAAAGATACTAAGATAACCCACTCGATAAGTCTCTCTTGACATTTCTTCCTCATTTGTTTTCCATGCAGTGGCCTTTTTAATACACACGCATGCTCTTGTGTGTGTGTGTTTATCTCTCTGACGAATGAGGCCTTAAAATCTGAAGTAGAATACATGGGAACTTTATAAGAAGAAACTTCTCAAGAAGTATTTTAGGTCAAAGAACCACATCTGATGTAGGAAATGGGTTCAGGTTTTATGTATATTTAAGTTCACTAGGGGAGAACTCAATAAAAACAACAAAACAAACAAAAAGTCCCTACACTGAAATCTTTTGTAGAGGGATAGCAATAACCATCTCATCAAGGCCCGGCCATGGGCTCCCGGCAGACAAGGACTGCTTTGATTTCCGCTCATGTCACCCAGCACCTGGCATAGGACTTGGCACTTAGTAGAAGCCCAGGAAAGGTGAGGGAAAAGAGGGAGAAAAGAGAAAGAAAAGAAGACCAATGTCCACTGTGCTCCTCCCCCATAGGGAAGTCTAGTCCACCAGGGCAGGAGGTAGGTTTTAGCATTTTAACATCTGAGAAGGTCAACCCACGGGTGGAAGGCAGGGGAATGAGCACAGGGAAAAGGACTCGCCATTTGACTGGATGCTCTCTGTGTCTTTGGTTTTCACATTATTTCCTCTAAACTTTCTTTTTCATGATCTTAATTATCAAATCAACATGTTACCTAAAAACTAGGAAACTGTCATTGAGCACAAAGCTTCCTCTCCCATTCCAGTGATGCTTTGACCTTCATTCTTTGACCTAGTGAATGTTCACCCTTCTTCAGGTCTGCTCTGGGAAGTCCCCATGACCCCTCAGAGTGGGTTAAATCACCCCCATGACCTCCAGACCAGCCCGCCTTACTCTTAGCCAGCAGTGACGTGGGTTTCCTCTAGGCT
The DNA here is from genome assembly GCA_004023965.1 of Spilogale gracilis. NCBI lineage: Eukaryota > Metazoa > Chordata > Mammalia > Carnivora > Mephitidae > Spilogale > Spilogale gracilis. The sequence goes on along the minus strand of PITA01000404.1, from coordinate 163,851 downwards.
AGGAGCTCCACTGTGGCAGGAGCGTGGCTCACAGCATGAGCTCAATATTGTTGATTGACTGATAGAGTAATTATTTTGAGAGTAGTTATATAAACTCTCTACCCTAACCTGTGGATGTCTGGCTCACACCATTTGCGATGTGGCAGTAGAAGCTTCACAGACCAAATTCTGATCATGTCCCTGATTCACAGTGAGAACCAAAGGAGTTCATTTAAGCTTTCAGTGCCTCGGTTACTTTATTCCTGTCAGTAAAATGACCTCAACTAATATAACTGCAAAGCAGATGAAACCAAGTGTGATATCCAAAATACCGAACATTCAATTTGATATTATATTACTATAAATGAGTTGTATGTATATTAGAAAGAATGCAGAATTTCATTCAGTTCTTGCCTAGCAAAAAAGACATATATGAAACTTGGGAGGAGGGAAAAAAAAAGGAGATGCAATCCTCTAACACCTAATTGGAAGTTGCTGGCTTTCTGGAATGCATGTAACATGGATATACGGGTAGCAAACTTCACTACCCACTTTGAGTTGTGGAGGCGTTAACATTATAGCAACCATAAGTAAGATTTAGTGCATCCCAAAAGGGGCATGGAATCCAGGCAGAATCCTGGTAAAATCTCAATTATCAGTAATCTCAGCTAACTGGTGTCATTGCTTTCCAAGGATCATACATCGTCCAACCCCAGGAAAACTGATAACCTAGAAAATACAATTAAAGAAAGTAAAGTTGTACGCTAATATTTTTTGCATTAGGGGATCTTTAAAAATTGGACATCCTCATGTTTGCCACGTTTTGGGCCTTTAGAGTAACAGCTTTGTACTCCAGTTTAAAATGTGTAATAGACAACTGAATTAAGACTTGAGATTTTGCACTGTATGTGGTAGAACATTTAAGAGAAACTTATATTCACTGCATTAGTTTAAGTTTATAGATTTTTGAAAATTACATGAGTACTTGGGAAGACTTTCTTAAGGAAACAGAAGTACTTGAGAAGGAAATAAATTATATTTGCAAAGGCAGTTTTAAATTCTCAAAAATATTTGATCCAACTAGGTTTTAAATTGGGGCAAAATTAGAATTCAAGGGCCCCTAAAGATGCAAATGTAGTGATCCAAAGGGGCATGTGCCCTCCAAATGTTTATAGCAGCAATGGCCACAATAGCCAAACTATGGAAAGAACCTAGATGTCCATCAACAGATGAATGGATAAAGAAGATGTGGTCTATATATACAATGGAATACTATGCAGCCATCAAAATCGCTGCTATGCAGCAATCGAAAATCTTGTCATTTGCAACGAGGTGGAGGAACTAGAGGGTATTATGCTGAGCGAAATAAGTCAACCGGAGAAAGACAATGATCATATATCTCTCTGATATGAGTAATTTGAGAGGCAGGGTGGGGGGTCATGGTGGGGAGGGAGGGGAAAAATAAAACAAGATGGGATCGGGAGGGAAACAAACCATAAGAGGCTCTTTTTTTTTTTTTTTTAAGATTTTATTTATTTGACAGAGTGAAACACAGCCAGAGAGGGAACACAAGCAGGGGCAGTGAGAGAGAGAGAGAGAAGCAGGCTTCCTGCCGAGCCGGAAGCCCGATGCGGGACTCGATCCCAGGTCTCCAGGATCATGACCTGAGCCGAAGGCAGTCGCTCAACCAACTGAGCCACCCAGGTGCCCTAATGTGAGCATTTTTTAAATCACAATAAAAACAATGGGGGAAAAGCCTATGGAGGAATTGGGGCTTTTAATGTATAATTTTGGTTTGTTGCACGTTAATGTTTAAAACCCTAAATAACTACTGTCTTCATACAAAAGCCACCATGAAGGCATAAAAAAACCTCCCATCAACAATTATATAATGGGGATAATCACGCATGACAAAACTTGTGTGAAGCCTAGTGGAGATAGTATTCAGAACACAAGACAAGAGAGGTTCTTTTTAGAGGTTCTTACAAACCAAACTAAGCAAAAGTGAGTCTCTTGGATGTACTTGAGTCACATGCCTGTCCCCGAGCCAGTCACCATGATCAGCAAGATGTAATATATTGGTTACTACTATGAGTCATTAGCCTCTCCTTCCACTGAAGCTGGGGGGGGGGTCCCCAGAGGAAAATCAGGGGGCTGTTACCAGAATGGAGGAAGCCCACAGCAGGGCAAATGCAAGCTGACCCTATGGTTCTGTCCTTCTCTTTCCCTGTTGTACTCAGTCTTCATAACACAGCACTCATCAGACCTCCCAGAACCACCTCCCTCACATCTTTGAGTAATTCCTGCCTTTCTCCCCCACCCCCACCCCCCGAATCCTCTCCCACTTCACACACAAATGAGTAACTGAAAAGATGCGTCTGTCCAGGACTGAACACCTACAAAACCCGTCTGGGATTGGTAGCACCCAGGCCGTTAATTTACCACCTTCACTCTCAACGCAAAAAAACACCAATATTCTGAGCTTGTGGGAGCTGCCAAGGCCAACTAAGCAAAGGTCTCCACAGCCGTAGATTTTTGTTTATAAATTTGAACAATTGGCCAAATGAAAGATGGGATTTCCAGGGAAGGAGCAAGTTGGGGCATGGGGGGAGGGAGCTGTATGCAGGCAATCCTAGCAAGAATTAGGGGGACCACAACTGGACAGACTGGCTAACAGTTGCTATGGGCCCATTATTATTCTAAGTGCCTCACATCTAATCCTCATGATCACCCTCTGGGTTTTATTATCCCCATTTTACAGATGAGAAAAGCCAGTCTCAGAGTGGTCAAGAGATTTGTCCAGTGACATGGCTTGTCAGTGACAATACGCGTTGGCTGCAAGATTCGTACATGCTATCACCTACTGGGCCTGACGACCACCATGACCCTCTGTCTGCCGCTGAAAGTACAGCCAAGAGAGATTAAGCAAGTTGACTGGGCTACGTGGCTGACAAATGAAAATGCTGAGACTTCAGCCTGGGTCTCCTCATGCCAAGCTCTTGGCAAGAATGCAAACCTTCCCAAGTATCGGGTTCTTCAGGGAGGACCAGCCACAAAAATGCCTTCTTTCCATTCATTCTTGAGTGACAAGTCGCTCGGCTCCATTCATGAACCCACATTTTGCCACTAGGGTTCAGCCATGGCTGGTTTTCAGATCCCAACGTGATAAAAAGAAAAACATACTACTACTTTGTGCAATGGTTCCTGGAAATGGCTACAATTAGAATCACCTGGGGTGCTTTATAAACTACTGACGCTGAGGCTCCATTTAAGACCGATAAATCAGAATATCTGGGGAGCATTGGTATTTCATAAAATCTATCCAGGTGAATTTAATGTATAGTCAGTGCCAGGAACTACTGACTTAGCCAACGCCAAACACACAGGGACCCAGAGGATTGCTTTACTTTCTCCATCAGCTTGCCTTCCCTCCCACACAAACTCTGTCCTAGATGGGCCCCTGGGAGTCTCTTATTCCTGGCTTTTGTCTTCTGTCTCTTCTCTTCTCTTCTCCGCCTCACCTCTGTCACTTCTTACCAGAGTTCCTGGCTTCATCCTGGGTGGCTAGAATGGATTCTCACAGAAGGAGATGAACTCGCCTTTAAAATTTTCAGAGTGGAAGGTTGGAAGGAGAAAAGCCTCTCTCTTGCTCGCCCTGGCAGATGAAGATAGGCAAGGAGGAAGAGGGTAAAAGAGGCAGAGAACACCATTTTGCTATAATTACAGACTGAGAAAGGCTGTGATGGAAAGGTGGAGAACATCGTGAGCCATGACAACAGAGCAGAGGCCTCTCTCAGCTCTCCTCTTAGTTCTTATTTCTACCTATTAAACCACATTGCACCCCTCAGTCACATATCATAACTTCATGGCACCACCAAAGTCCCTGAATGTTTCGTCAGTTCCTTTCCTCTCCCCCTTCTGTTCACAAGCTCATTACCACATGTTGATGGTGGTTCCTTCCCCAACTGCGGAGATGTTTCCATACTATCTACAAAAGGCTATGATTTAGGGGAAAAGTTTTAGAACACAGTCATCTTTAAGATAACATAGTCGAGGGGCACATGAGAGGCTCAGTTGTTAGGCGTCTGCCTTCAACTCAGGTCATGATCCCAGGGTCCTGGAATCGAGCCTCGGCAGGAAGCCTGCTTCTCCCTCTCCCACTCCCTCTGCTTGTATTCCCTTTATCACTGTCTCCTCTCTGAAAAATAAATAAAATCTTTAAAAAAAAAAAAAGATAACATAGTTGAGAAGTATAACGCAAGGGGGAGATGTAAAAAATAATCCAATATGCATTTTCTAAGCCTTTACTTAGGGTCAGGCTTTATTATGGAAGGAAGACACTGGATCTGTGCCTCCAAACATATCCTATAGAGCATTCATTCTCAAATACTATCTGAGGGGCTGCCAGCGATCCAGGAGGGCCTTCCCGATAGAATAGTCCTCTGACACTGCAAGGACTATGAAATGATAGCACCTATACTTTTCTGGCAAGGATGACCACACAGCCCTTCATGGGAAACACAAAACACAGGAAGCAGGGCCTTTCTTCCCATCTCTCCTTTGAAGCTCATTTAACAGTAACTAAAAATGTGAATGGAGTAGACAGATGGGCCATACAATCTCCTGTCAATGAAAGTAGTGAAGGCCTTGAAGAAATTGAGATAATTTCTAAACTATATGCTCAAGCTAGGGCATTCACAGATCTTAATGAACTTACAGTGGTTTCTGCTGCATTGACAGTCTCTCACTTCTAATCCTTCAAAAGATGGAATGGGAAAAGATGCAATGTTGACCTTGGATAGCTTTAGGAAGTCAGGAGGTTAGAAAAGGAGCATCCAAGTTGTGATTGCTCATAAAGAAGGTTCTAAGATTCACAACTTTCTGCCATTTTATAGAAGGCAAAGGCAGCTCAATGACCTTAATGGCCATGAGAAGTAATTTACATATAACCTGTCCTCTGATAAAAACAACTAAAAAACTAAAAAATATATGAAACAGTTTCAGATTTTAGACAACAGGTCTGTCTGAGAAAGGAAACGATCATCCAGTTTTCCTGGAGGTATTTTCTAGATCACAGTTTAAAGAAGGAGAACCCAAGAAGAGAACAATAATCTTGTCAAATTGAGGTAGCTGAGATTGGAATTGAAGGGGCTGGAGTGGCTGGGATTTGAAGGACAGAACACCATAGATAAAGGATCTATACAGAGTAAGAGCACCAGATATCTGCTGGAGGGCCCTCCTTGAGGCTGTCGATCACGAAGGTGCAAGGAGATGTTAACTGAACACCAGGGACACTGAGTAACGATCCCAGAAGGGTAATACTTTAATAATAAGACTAAGATGGCCCTAGAGTAAAGGCTACTTTAGCTCCATCCTAGAAAGGCTTAAAAACAAGCCTAGAAAGCATCAGGTTGATCCACAAGTAACTTGACAATCTACCAAAAAAACTTCTCTTTAAAGGAAGACAACAAAATCCAGAGGCTCAATAATGTAAAATCCAAAATGTCCAGCACCCATTCAGAAATTACTAGGCATTCAAAAAAGCAAGAATGAGACCCGTAACCAAGAGAAAGAAAAAAGCCAACAGAAACAGATAGAGAAGTGAAGAGATGATGATGGGGTGCCTGGGTGGTTCAGTCAGCTGAGTGTCTGACTCTTGATTCCAGGTAAGTGATCTCACTAGGTCAGGATGACACGAGTTTATTCCTAAGCAATAAGACTATCTGTGTTGTCCACCAGTGTATATCCAAACACCAAACTTGGTATTAATAGGCACTCTGTAAACATTTACTGAATCAATGAGTAAATTTTGAAGTGCCAACTCTGATCAGATGGAGTGTTGGACTCTCACAGTCTTAGCAGAAAAGTATGTTTTTGTGACCTCTTACTGATGTCTGCCATAGTACAGCAGGGAAGAGGGGTGAGATCTCTGCATCACACTATGCAGCTTCTCATAGGTAACAGGAGACTCAGGGAGCCACTGACACCCTAGCGAGAATATGTTTACAAGCCATAAAGCATTCATTTACATCCCAAGAATCTGAGAGAAAAGCACACAGAAGAGGCACCCTGGAATTATCAGCCCAGGAAAAAGTCTGGGGAGCAGGTGTTGCAGCAGTTACAGTGAGAGCTGCCCCAGGCAAGCTTGGGTCTACCTGACACTCAGCATCAGTTGTATTTGCTCTTTGCGACCCCAAGAGGGGCCACACATCACAACCTCCTTGCCATTATCTGCAAAGGACAGCTGGCAGCCTAAAGAATATTTTCTGTGACTTTACAGGGTTCAAATTCCTAAGCTAAAGAAACATCAGCCAGCAAGGAAAAGCCAGTCAAGATTTTTGAAGGTGAATTTGTTTCCTGGGCTGTCATAACAAACTACCACAAACTGGGTGGTTTAAAACATTATAAATTTATTCTCTCAGAGTTCTGGAGGCTAGAAGTCCAAAGTCAAGGTGTCATCAAGGCCAGGCTCCCTCTGAAGGCTCTATGGGCGGACCCCTCCTCATCCCATCCAGTGTCCTGTAGCCCCAAGCAGTACTTGGCCCAGGGAAGCATCACCTCAATGTCTTCTTTCCCCTCCACATAGCTTTCTTCCCCATGTATCTGCCTCCTTTCTCTTCTTCCTAGGAGCACACTAATCATATGGATTAGAGCCCACTCTAATCCAGGATGACCTCAACTTAATAACCTCTGCAAGACCCCATCTCCAGATGAGGTCACGTTCACAGGTTCCGGGCTGGGACTTCAATATACTTTTCTGGGAGACACACCTCAATCCATAACACCAGGCCTCTTAGTTCCAGGACAACTTGGAAGACAGGGAGAGGGATTCTGGTGGAGGTGTCTCAGGAAGACTCAACCCATGTCTATTTCTCCTGAGGAAGGTCCTTTCCAGTGGGGCTGGTGCAGGATATCACAGTTCTGCTCTAGAACTGAAGTCACCATGATCAGACACAGGTATGCCTGCTCCCAAAGCTTTCTACCTGTAACTTTTCTCCCTATTACTAAGACTCAAATTGTAAGGAAAATGGCTCATTCTCCTGATGAACCTCACTGGCACAGGCATCAGGGACCTGGCTAGAGTCTTGGATCTTCAACTTCCAAGCTGTGAAAACTTAGACAAGTGACTGTCACTGAGCCTCAGCTTCCTCCTCTGTGAAAGGGGACCTCATCATGTTGTTACAAGGATGAACCAGGAAGGTGCATTTCGGTTGCTTAGCAGAGTCTAGACTAAAGTACATGAGTCTATTATTCTTAACAGCATCAGGTCAAGGCCCTAGGCCCATCAGTCTATTTCTTCATCAACCAATCAAGAGAATCCAGACATGGAAAAGCCCTTTGAGATGATGGGTGCAATTTTATTCCCACCACTAGGAAAAAAAAGGAAGACAAATAAAATGGCCATTTGAACTTTTTTCCTCTGCATTAATTTTCACAGTTAACTGCTGAACTGAATAAATTCTTTTCTTTTCTTAAGGACCTTTATAAATTCCATCATTAATAAAATCAGACATTCAATTAGCAGGAAACTCTGATTGGTAAGTGATCGTTTCCTCGATACCCTTCTCTTCCCTCTCTCTGTGCAGACTGCCTGGCTTGTCCTGGGCTTGGCTCTGCTGATCTTCCAGTCCCCATTCTCCCCTCTTCTTCCCCCATGCCAGTCAGAGCCCCCAACAAAAGCCAGAGAAGAACACGGGCTGATTCCATTAACCTCTGTCATTGCTTAACTCTCTCTCTTAATTAACATGAGTTAATATGATTAATCAAAATAATGAGACAAACCTATTAAATTAGGGGGGTTTAAATGACAGAACTTGGCAGGGAAAGTAAAAGAGGAGGCATCAGAAGGGCCAGGTGGGGGGCAGTGAGTCCAGGGGTGAGGAGGGCAGGGAGCCAGTGGCCAGCCCAGTCCCTCCCAATCCAGCCTGGGGCTGCGGTGGGAGGGGAAGGTGGAAGACATGGGCAGTGGTTTCTGGAGACATGTTCAGTGTTTGTGCCCATCTCAGCTTAATTAGTACCAGTCTCCATACTTTTCTGGGGGCTTTCTGGCTCCTTCATAGGCTTCCCCAGCTTCTTGATCTTTGGTATCCCTGCTGGGGTGCCTGACACCTATCTCCTCTCTCTCTGGAGGCCAAGATGACTGGCAGAATGACTGAAACCCTAGCTCTGTGCCATACAGGGCCTGAGTCTGGGGAAAGTGACGTTACCCCTCTGAGGCCCAGTGAACCCACCCTCTAGGATGGGAATAATCCTCCTGAATGGGAATAACCACTGTAAGAACCCAGAAAGGGGCTCTGTGAAAACACCTGGTACGCCAGGTCCACCCAGAGCAGGCCTCCCATGCACGTTCTTTCCTTCCTCCTTCCCCTCGTATGACAGATAACACCTGGAGATTCTACAGTACTTTGTAATCCTAACCATATTTCCATCTATATTGTTCCAAAAAAAACCTAGGAAATAAGCAAGACTTTGCAGATCGGTGAAATTTTGCCAGCACAATGGAGCCCCTGCTCGGTGTCAATCCCTGTATAAGGTCACTCGGAGACAACAAGGCGAAGTGACTTTTCTTGGCTTCTTCTAGAGCTGGGTCTCCTAACGCCTGGGCCAAGGGGACTGCTACTACTCCTAATGCAAGTGACCTGGAGTGCCCTCAGCACTCTCAGAAGCTTCTTTTCCTCCTCCTCATCTCGGTGCTGTGCCAGAGTCTCCCCCTGGCCTGGCGCTCCATGGTCCCCAGCTGCTGGGTTGCTCAGCAGGAGGTCTATTCCAAGAGATCTATGGCTCTCCAAAGCAGGACATCTGACATCTGACAGATGGTTTGGGCTCATGATTAGAATTTCTCATTCCTGTGAAACTGGGCCCCTAGAGCCTCTTCTGTGCTCCCTTCAGTGGCCACCCAGGCAGCAGAGGTGGCCCACAGTCCTAGACCTCTACAGACAGGTCGTTTAGAGCAAAGCCCTTACAAAAAACCCCGAGGGAGAACCTCATTTGGGGTCCGAGACCCCCCTTAAGGGCACCATGGAATGGATTCTACTTTTCTCTGGACACATACTTGATGGGTCTCACCAAGATCTATGGATGTCTTCCCAGAGATGGACTGAATATTTGCAACAAAGGGGAAAACTGAGTGTCTGAAAATCCCCTGCTAGAAGTCCTGCTTTCTGTAGGATTCATATTCACTTCTTGTTTATGTTTCTATAAAAGAATAGAGAGAAAACTGCCTCTCTGCACTCCAAGTGAGGTAGAAGCTACGATCGGATGTCCTTATAGGTTCCCAATTCTGCCCTAAACACACATGTGCGCGCGCGCGCACACACACACGATCTGAACAACTATGCCTCCCTACCTCCCAGGCCTGACACTTTGTAGTCTCTGATTGTTCCTGAAGGACACAATGAGTGGATGGCCTCATCCACCTCATCACTTAGTGAGCTGGCCTCACTCCAGGTCTGAGAGTATTCAGACAGTAGAATGGCCACCTTCTGGCTCAGGGCTACAAGCAGTACTAGTCATTCCAAAGCAGCTGCACTTGGCGTTTGCACTTCCTGGGAAATAGATGATGAGCAGAAGTTATAGAGGCAAGTGTCCCTCCAAAATTCATAGGTTGAAATGCTAACACTCAATGCTACCATGATTATTTAGGAAGAGTCTGGAGGGAGGGAATTCAGTTTAAGTGAGGTCATCAGGGCGAGGCTCTGATGCCATAGGATTGGTGCCTTTATAAGAAGAGGAAGAGATACCAGTGTGCTCGCCCCCACCAGGCAAGCACATAGGAAAGGCCATGTGAAGACGCAGAAGGAAGGGGGCCATCTGCAAGCCAGAAAGAGAAGTCTCACCAGAAACCAAGCCTGATGGCACCATGGGGCACCTGGGCAGCTCAGTCAGTTAAGCGTCTGGCTCTTGATTTCGGCTTAGGTCGTGATCCCAGGGTTGGAAGTTCAAGCCCCACATTGGGCTCTGAACTGATCATAAAGCCTGCCTAAGACTCTCTCTCTCCCTCTGCCTTTGCCCCTTTCCCCTCCAACCCACACACGTGTGTGCTCGCTTGTTCCCTCTCTCTCTCTCTCTCTCTCTCTCTCTCTCACACACACACACACACACACACACAGAAAAAGAAAAAAGAAACCAAGCCTGATAGCACCTTGATCATGGACTTATAGCCCCAAAACTATGAGAAAATAAGTTTCTGTTATTTAAGCCACCTGGTCAGTGGTATTTTGTTATGACAGCCCAAACACACTAATATAGTGGGTGAGAGAGTAGAAGTGGGCTCTGTCTCCTGCTATCCTGTGATACCATTTCACTGTGGGTAAGAATAACAGCCCTGAGACATTTACAATAACAGTAATAATAACAAATATATGATCTCACCCAGGGAATACTGACAGCCTTAAGACAACCGCCCAGTTTCTATACTCTGCTATGTGTTTCAGCCTTCCTCAGCCCTCCACCCAACCTCCCCTTCACAGAGTCAAGTGAGGGTCTCTCTATTATACAGTTCGCCCAAACCTTTACTTTGTCTCCACGAATGTATTAGTCTTCTTGCTGACACTGTACCCAAGTGCCCAGAGCCATACCTGGCACGAATATATATCGAGTCCACAGCTTCAGTGTGTGAAGATGGTAGACCCCGCCTCCCCAATGGGCTCAGGCCTTATGATTCAAAGACAAGAAACTACACACAAGACAAGAAAGTCTTCCATAGGGGCACCTGGGTGGCTCAGGGGTTAAAGCCTCTGCTTCAGCTCAGGTCATGATCTCAGGGTCCTGAGATCGAGTCCTACATTGGGCTCCCTGCTTGGCAGGGAACCTGCTTCCTCCTCTCTCTCTGCCTATCTCTCTGCCTACCTGTGATCTATCTCTGTCAAATAAATAAATAAAATCTTTAAAAAAAAAGAAAGTCTTCCATGAAGAATCTAAACTCTCCTAAAACCTTCGTGTCATACTGATATGCTAGTAAGCCCCTAGCTAGTTAAGTCCTTCAAAGGCAGGGGCTGTGTATGTGTATGTGTGTGTGTGTGTGTGTGTGTGTGTGCGCGTGTACACATGCATGCGTGCGTACTTCTCTGGTCCTTCCCTACCCCCAGAGCATTTACTATATGCTCTATGCTAGTAAATGTTTCCACTAGTGACTGGGACTATGACCCAAGCTTGGGTCCCTGGGGGCTAAGAATTCCACAGACATACCCATAGAGGTTCTACAAATTTCACAAGATCGCCTTCACTGGCATGAAAAAGTCATTCCCATGCTTCCACTATGATCTGGAAAGCCAGGCACTGGAAAGCCAGGCACCACATTCCCCAATCTCTGTGGTAGTTAGAGGTGGCCATGTGATCAAGTTTTGGCTATGGAAATGATGATCTGCTGGAACGATCTTAGAAAAACTAACTTCCTCAACCAGAGATAGGTAGGTCTGGAGCTGGCTCTTTCCACTTATTTTTGATGTGAATGACCACACAATGTCTGCAGCCACAATAGCAGTTTCAGCTTAGGACCTTGAGGTAATATAATACTAAAAAGTTAACATTCTTGGATGGATGATAAAGATAGAAGAACCCGGATCCTTGATGTTATTTTGGCATTTAAATCATCTGAAATCTGTCTACCATAGGACTTCTTATTAAGTAAGCAATAAAGGCCTAGGATTTAAGCCACTCTTGGCTGGTATTCAATGACCTGCATCTGAAACATTTCTGACAGACAGATATTCTTACATTTGTGCCTAGACTCCAATGACTATCTAAAAATTCATGTAAGCCTATCCTGGGTCATCTGGAAGCCCACCTTACATAAGTGAATACTATCTTGATATTTCAGTACTCATGTTGACATTAATGAACAGTTATTTTCATGCCAAAGAGTACATCAGGTATCCTTTGCTAATTACACATTAGCTATCTGAACTCAGGAAATGAATAAAATCTACATTTTAAAAAAATAGGGTTATTGCCCCTTGTTATCTGAACTTTTAGTATTTGTTACCCAAAACTGGAGAACCAATAGTTTGGAATAATTTGGTACCCCTTAACATATAAAACCTCACCGTATGGATTTTGAAACTGAATCAGTTTGGATAGTGAGGAATACTTGCATGTTGTCTTAGGTTGACGAATAAAGAATAATGACTACTTTAATATGCAAAGGATTCACTCACCAAAGTAAAGATAAAATTATGCTACCTTACTGTGCCCAAGCGAACACAGACCTTATAGGAACAGAAATGGAGGGACAACTGAGTTAGTACAGCACACGCAGAAAAATAGGCGTGATGAGTTCAAAAGAACCTATAAAGTAGGGAACATCTCTCTTCGGCTCACGTCCTGTTCCCAGGATCCTGGGATCAAGTCCTGCATTGGGCTCCTTGCTCAGCAGGAAGCCTGCTTCTCCCTCTGCCTGATACTTGCCCTGCTTGTGCTCTCTCTGTGACACTGTACCCCAACTGCCCATTGATAAAATTTATTTTATCAAATAAATTGAATAAATAAAATCTTTTTTTAAAAGATTTTCTTTATTTATTTGACAGAGAGAAATACAGCCAGAGAGGGAACACAAGCAGAGGGAGTGAGTGAGGGAGAACCAGGCTTGCTGCAAAGCAGGGACCCCAATGTGGGGCCTGCTCCCAGGACGCTGGGATCATGACCTGAGCCAAAGGCAGTCACTTAATGACTGAGCCACCGAGGCGCCCCAAATTGATAATATCTTAAAAAAAAAAAAACCCTAGAAAGCGATAGTGTGCTAGAACTAGCTTGTTCGGGCTCACAGGACCTTACTGTTAAATGTTACATGTTCAGGTATTTTGAGAGCCAGTTGTTAAACACAGCGATTATGATGGGAGCCACAGTAAGAATATTTACACCATGGAAATCTGCAAACACTACGAAACAGGCATTCTTTTTCTCTGGAAAGCCAATCTATCAGGACATCACTCTCAATAACAGTCAATGCCATATTCGCCCTGTGAGTGGCGATTTCATTTCAGCAAACATCATCTAGCCCACTAATGTGGAATTTTATTAGTTTCATCCCATTTTGTATTTAATTTGTAAATTAGGTTTGGTTTTATGATTCATATAAGACATAGAAGCATAAGGCATACACGCCAAATTTTTTATCTGTATATATTTAGGCATTTTTATATTAAGAATAATTTGGGCACCTGGGTGGCTCACTGGGTTAAAGCCTCTGTCTTTGGCTCGGGTCATGATCTCAGGGTCCTGGGATCAAGTCCCACATCGGGCTCTCTGCTAGGCGAGGAGCCTGGTTCCTCCTCTCTCTCTGCCCGCCTCTCTGCCTATTGGTGATCTCTCTCTGTGTCAAATAAATAAATAAAATCTTTTAAAAAAATAAGTTTAAGTCAAAACTGGTGTTAACAAGACACTGTTTACCCACTTAAGTTTGAGAAACAAGGAATAACCCCAGCCTGGCACATCAGGTCCTCCAGGATCTGATTCCAAAGTGACATTCCCCACCTTGAACTCCCTGCTGCAGCTAAGCTGGTCTCCCACTGTGGCTTCAGTAGGTTCCTCAAGAATGTGGCATTTAAATGAGATAAGAGAAATGGAAGCACAGCACGGACCCTCTACCCCACTCCCCTCCATGCGAAGTCTGTAAGTCCGTAGGTCCTTAGAGGCCCGACTCAGAACCTCCTCCCCTCTGGATTTGCCTCGCATGACTCCTGGGTGAGGAGGACCTTCTCTGTCTGCACATACCACCTAGGGTGTTGGGCTTTGGCCATTGGACACTCACTTCCTCAACTAGAAAGGAAGCACTTACAGCAGTAAAGTTCTAAGGGTCCTTACAGATCCCTCTGTCAGCTTCCCTCCCCCTCCAAGTTTACTCATTACCTCACACCACTTTCCCTTCTATCTAACCAGGAAGGACTTTGCCTGTGTCTTTCCAAGCCAGCTCCTCCACCAGTGGTCTTGAACACAATCCCTACTATCTGACTCTCTCTCCCATCAGCTCTTTTCTCTGTTCTGTGTTTTTAATTTCTTTCTCTTCTCTGAACTCCCTCCCTTGATCCTGAGTATCCTCCATTTTAGATAAAATAAAATCCATGGATATTCATCAATGATGCCTTCAGCTGGATATAACAGAAAACTAACTTTACATGGTTATGATTGTTTAATCATAAAATGTATTCTTTCATATTAATGAGAAACCTGGGTATAGGGCAGTCTCCAGGCACCATTTGGATTAGGGTGCAGCTTCTCTGTCGTCAACTGGTTTCCCTCCTGGAGGTTATCTGGTTGCAAGGAGGAGCCATGGCCACACTTGGTTAGTCTGATAGGACCACAAGGTCAAGTGCCTATCCTCGGACAATAAATAACTGTTGCCAGAGGAATGCCCTGCGCTGATGGACTTAGGCTCATGTTCTTGCGTCAATCAATGGCAAAGAGGGATGGGATTGCCATGAATGACTTAGATTAATCAGTATCTATCTGTGTGACTCTGAGTCAAAATGGTTTCATTGAGGTGGGATGGGAATCTTAACCAAACTGAGATTCTGGGAAGCAAGAAGTGGGGCGATAGAGCTTAGAAAATAACCGACAAGCCTACTGTTCCACTCTCCTAGCTACTACTCTCTCTCGTTTTCTCGGCCTCTTCTCTCCTCTAAGTAGCCACTACATTTGCTGCCTCCACTACTTGGTATGCTGCAATTTGGTTTCCCACACCACCACTCTGTGCAGATTGTCTTGCTAAAGTTGCTGGGGTCCTAATCTGGCTTCTCTTCAGGCTTTTTTTTTTTTTTTAAGATTTTATTTATTTATTTGACAGAGAGAAACACAGCTAGAGAGGGAACACAAGCAGGGGGAGTGAGAGAGGGAGAAGCAGGCTTCCCGCCGAGCAGGGAGCCCGATGTGGGGCTCGATCCCAGGACTCCGGGATCATGACCTGAGCCGAAGGCAGATGCCTAACAACTGAGCCCCCCAGGCGCCCCTCTCTTCAGGCTTTGACACCTCCACCAACTCTCTTCTCTACCCTCTTCCATCCACCACCTGATTCATAACCCTCCGATCCTCAATCTATCCTCTGCCACAACATGTTCCTCATCACTCAGCAATGTTTATTCCACAAACATCTTCCGAGCACCTACCATATGCCAGTTCAGTATATCCAGCACATAACACTTTGCAAATTACCCCTGAATGCATGGTTTAGTCTCATCATTTTTCACCTCCACAACTGCAATAACTTCCTAACTGGTCTCTCTGCTTCCGGTCTCTTCCCGTCAGCAATCTGTCTTTCCTGCTCACAAATGTGATCTTACCAAATGCAAGTCTGATCATCATGTTCCCCCACTTCCATATCTCCTGCAAGAAAAAACCCCCAGATCTCCAACACAGCATTCAGAGCATGGCAACCAGGTCCCACCGACCTCTCCTCCTCTGGAACACCCATCCTTTTCCTGCTCATATTTTAAGTCCTGGGCATAATTTTTTGGGGAACTACTATTTCCCAAATACAACACGAGCTTTCTTAACTTTGTGTTCTGCTCACATGTTTTACCTAAAATGTCCTCTCCTGCATCTTCTGCTAGGAAAAACCCTACTCATTTTCAAGACCCAGGCTCCATGTCACCCCCCGAGTGGAGCCTTCTCCACAACCAAATCAAGCACATCCTCTGTGGTCCCAGAGTACTTTGTCCATAGCAGTAATAAGCCATTCCCGGGGTGTATTACAGATAGGTTTATGCTCACAAATCCTTGCAGGGGGAGGACTAGATCTGAATTATCATCTGTACCAAGCACAAACACAAGGCACGATATATGTTTGAAGAATTAAGTTGAGCTAGTCATTTCAACCTCCTCATTTTACAGATGGGGAAACTGAGGGCTGGAGAGAATGTGACTTGCAGTGGTCATTCTATGTATTTAATCAGAATTCTTTTGCTGCAAGTAGGAAAAAAAAAAGAGGATTTTTTTTGGAGAGGGGTGGTGGTGCTCACCACATTGAAAACTCTTCAAGCACAATTTTTGTCAAGGATTCAAAAAGTCTTATCAAGAGCTGATTTTTCAGCTCTGCTTCCCTTTCTGTTGGCTTCACTCTCTGGCTCAATAGCCCCATGTTGCTACATGTCATTGCTACAAGCCAAGGAATGCCGGGAGCCATCAGAAGCTGGAAGAGGCAAGGAAAGAGTCTTTCCTAGAGTCTTCAGACACCAGGGTCCTTCTGGTGCTTTGATTTCAGACTTCTGGCCTCGAAAATTAGAAGAGTAAATTCTGTTGTTTTAAGCCACTGAGTTTGTAATCTGTTCCAGCAGTCACTGGGAGCTAGTGCCACAGGATCACATGGTGCTGGAACTCCTCTACATCTGACTACCAAGGTCAATACCCTGGCTGTGATATTGTACTGTTGTTCTGCAAGATCTTACTCTTGGGGAAAACTGGGTGAAGGGTACATGCAATCTCCCTATATTTATTTCCTACAACTGTATATGAATCCACAGTTATCCCAAAATAAATTTAATTACACAAATTTTCCTCTGAAAGATGTATGGTAAACAGATGAGAGGGTGGCTAGAGAGGAGATGGAGAGACTTGTTGAAGCAGTTCAGCAGAGGTGATGGCACGTGGCCAGGTGATAGCCAGGGAGACAGAGGGACAGGGATGCGTAGCGGAGAAAATTGGAAGGTAAATGTGATAGGAGTCAGGGATTTACTGTGGATGGGCGCAGAGAAGTAGTGATGTCCATCACGACTCTGACCTTGTTTGACTAAGGAACAGCCAAGGCTTTACCAGGGTCCTCTTGGGAAAAGAGCACATTTGGAAAAGAAAGAATGGGAAGCCCAGCATGCTCAGGACACAATAGCTCAAAGGACCAGGTTACCAGTTTTTTTTCTCAGAGTTGGCAATCCATTGCTCCCTAACCCTACCTCTGTCTGCATTTCACATCCTTATTTCCAAAAAGAGATTCTGATTGGGTCAGTTTGTCATAATCCAAAGCAAAGCTTCTCTAGACTACAGTCATATGCCATGGACCTTCCCTGTGATCACTGTATACTGACCGTCTTCTCCTTGGGCACCGATTCCTACTCATGAGGCATAAGGCAGTCACTCAGTTCAGACAGATTGGGACTGTGGTACACCAAGACTCAGGGTTTCGGATGTCTCCAGAGCAGCCACTGGAGCTAAGCAGAGATAACGGAGGATGGATTGCTTTCAGAGATCCTCTCCAGTCACTGACCAGGCAAACAAGAAGAACCAGAACTTTCCACATACACTCCAGCTTTGTTTCTTGATGAGAAGAAAGAAAAGTCTTTCAGAATAATAAAGGTGGAGGACTATATCTGATTTCAAGACTCACCATAAAGCTACAGTAATCAAGATGTGTGCTATTGGCATCGATATAGACAGATAGATCAATGAAACAGAATAGGAGATCCATAAATCCATAAATAGATCCACACACATGAACACCTGATTTTTGAAAAAGGTGTAAATACCATTCTTTTCAACAGAACTTTTCATACCAGAACTTTTCAACAAATGGCATTGGAAAAACTGAATATTCATATGGAAAACAAATGAACTTCAATCCATACTTCACACCATATTTTAAAAAAAATCAAAATAGATCAGAGACCTAAAAGTAAACTTAAATCTGTGAAACTCCTAAAGGAAAACATAGGTGAAAAACCTTTGTGATCTTGGGCTTCCAAAGACTTTTTAGATAAGATGCCAAAAGTATGATCCACTAAAACAATGATAAGTTAGACCTTGTCAAAATAAAAAACGCCAGTCTTTAAAAGATGCTCTTGAAAGAAAGAAAAAACAAGCAACAGGCTGGGAGGAAATATTTGTAACCACATATCTGATAAAGGACATGTATGCAGAATAAGGACCTTTCAAAATTAATGAGAAAATGAGCAAAAGATTCGAGCAGACACTAGCAAAAAAGATGTACAGATGGCAAGTAAGCACATGAAAAGCTGTTCAATTATTTTTAGTTGGAAACTAAACTATCATTATTCATTAATGATAATTAATGAAGCTTAAGCTCTCATTAGTCATTAGGAAAACACAAGTTAAAAACCACACACCTATTAGAATATCTAAATTTAAAGGAATGACTGTATCAAACATTGGCAAAGATGTGAAGCAAATGGAATTTTCAACTAGTTTGGAAAACAGCTTGGCAGTTTCCAAAATAAAAACAAGCAAATGAACAAAAGGTACACCTAATATATGATCCAGCCATTCTAATCCTAGATATTTATACAAGAGAAATGAAAACATATGTTCATACAAAGGCTTGTACATGAAGGTTCCTAGAAGCTTTGTTTATAATACCCTAAAACTGGAAACACACCAAAAGTCATCAACAAGTGAAGGAATTAAAAAGTTGGTATAGCCATACAATTCCATACGATGGAATACTACTTGGCAATGAAAATGAATGGACTTTTTGTGCATACTACAGTGAATTACAAAATAATTATGCTGAGTGAAAGAGTAAGACAAAAAAGAATATTTAATGTATCTTATCATTTATGTAGAATTCTAGAAAATGCAAACTAATCTAGAGTGAAAAAAAGAGCATCAGTGGTTGGCTGGATACAGGGTGAGGCAGACAGGGGCAGAAGGGATTTATTACAAAAGGGCATAAGGAGACTTTGGTGGAGGGGACAATTCATATGTTAATTATCTTACTTGAGGTGATGGTTTCATTGGTGTATAAATATGTCAAAACATTTAGCTGTACACTTTAAATAGGTACCATTTTTGTATGTCGATTATGCCTGAATATAATTGTCTTTAAAAAAGAATCTAAGAAATAAAACAAAACAGAGCCTTTCTCCCCTGGGTGCTCTCTGTCGCTGCCCTCATCCATCACAGAACTTCCCTGCTACTAAAAAATGAGGGCCATGTTTTCTGTCCCCATAAGCTAGTCACTTATAATTAAAGAGCAGACTTTTGGGGCATAAGCCGGGGGGTGGGAGAAAGAAGACAGGCAAAAGATTTTTTTCTCAAAGTCAAGGCAATTCTTAGCAAATTCCTTCTCATTTGCCTGGAACCAAATAGAACTAGGTATAAATTAAGGCTCCATGATTTAGCAGTTTTTTAATTTCTAACCTCTCTAAACCTCTGTTTCTCTACCTGCAACAATGGGATCATGATACTATGCAAAGGATGCTGGGAAGAGGACGTAAGTAAGGTTCTATTTATAAAGACTGACGTCACAGAGTTAATGCTTCCTCCATCCAGAGAGGCAGCATCTAGAAAGGGGATAAGCCTGGAGTTCAAAATGGAAAATTTTGGGTTCTAGTTCTAACTCTGCTGTCAACTCTCTATAGGACCTTGCCGCTGGTCTGGGACGCCGTCCACGGTGGGTGGAACATATCAGCTCTCCACTCCAGTAAATTCTCCAAGCCCCTGTTAGAGGATTCAGTTGCATCAGCAATCACCCTCAGGCCAAATCCCGCCCGTCAGTGTTTTTGTAAGGCTACAAGCTAAAGAGATTTTTAACATTTTAAATGGTTGGGAAAAAAATTTTAAGGAATAATATTTTGTAACGTGGGAAAAATATACGAAACTCAAATTCCATTGTCCATGAATAAAGTTTATCGAATTATCACACTCCCAATTTGCTTACATGTCTGTGGCTGCTTCAAGACACCACATCAGAAGAGAGGCGTGACAGCTGAGACCATATGGCCTGTAGAGCGTAAGTCCGTGTGACCTGTCCCTTTCATAGAAAAAGTTTGCAGACTCCTGAGTGAGGTCTTCAGAAACAGCATGCTTATCTTGCTACTGACTCATCTCCCCACAAAATAGCACAGTGTGTTGAGATTTAATGTTATGCCCTTAACTTTTATAGGGTTCATAAGACACATCCATTTGAATGGAACTTCTGTGTCTCTTGCAATAAATATTTCCTTGAATTTTATACCAAGAAAGAAGTTTGTCTACAGTTGACCTTATATATGCCATTTTATTACCCTGATGGAACTGGGGCATTTTAAGTAGCAGACAGAATAACTTCAGATTATTTTAAATTATATTAGCAGGTAATTCCTTATTTTAATGATTATGCATTTGTTAGATATGTGTTTATCCTCTATTTGGAGCTAGTGATGGGGTTTTCCAGTTATAAAAATATCAAGATTTCTTTTTAATTTAAGTAAGTGAAATAATAGTATTAATTTTTTTAAAAGCAAATAATTAACAATTTGGGTAGACCCACAGGAGAGGGAAAAAAAATACATGGCTGTTTAAAAATACCATATTGGACAATAGGAACATCTTTTCCTTTTTCCCATGGTTGCCAGAAAGTTCAGGATTCGAAGGAGTGCCCATTTGCAGAAATATCCAGGGTTCTGTAATCTATCTCATTCTACCTCTTTCCATCAGACTTTTTTAGAGCACTGACCACAGCATATAGTTTCTCTTGGCTCAACATGTCTGTCTTCCAAGCAAAATGAGAGCTTGGTATCTCATCACAACTGTGTACTCAAGTCTCGAACATGTTAGATAGACAGAAGTATGAGATTAACAAAGGAATGAAGGGATGAAAGGAAGCATGAATGGTAGTGTTGATTTCCCTATTCTTTTCAACAGCTAACGGGGAGGCAAGTAGCAGAAAGGGTGAGATACAGAGCCAACCCTGGGGACAGGAGCCTCCGAAGTTCTGGCTGGGTCTTCCAACTGTCTGAGAGAAGTGGGGAGGGGGGCATCTAGTGGCTAATGAGTGCCAAGTATATCCCAAACGCTGTGCCCACCTTCAGTATCTCCATCTACACAATAATCCCGTGCAAGTACATACTGTTGTTATCCTCATTTGGTGTTAGAACCAGGCCTCAAAATTTGGATTTCATGGATCAATAAGATACTCAAAAACTCAGGAGGGCCCCCTATGGATATTGTAAACATCCTTTTTCTTTCTTTCTTTTTTTTTTTTTTTAAAGATTTTATTTATTTGACAGAGAAACACAAGAGCCAGAGAGGGAACACAAGCAGGGGGAGTGAGAGCGGGAGAAGCAGGCTTCCTGGGTCTCGATCCTGGGTCTCCGGGACTCAATCCTGGGTCTCCGGGACTCGATCCTGGGTCTCCAGGATCATGACCTGAGCCGAAGGCAGTCGCCCAACCAACTGAGCCACCCAGGCGCCCCTTAAACATCCTTTTTCTTAAGTAAAGTCAGTGGGAAGAACTACTTAGTGTCTACTATTACCCTTATTTCATATAAGAATGGGCATCTTAACAATTAAATGGGGGCGCCTGGGTGGCTCAGTCAGTAAGCGTCTGCCTTCAGCTCAGGTCATGATTTTGGAGTCCCAGATCCAAGCCCTGCATTGGGCTCCCTGCTCAGTGGGAAACCTGCTTCTCCCTCTCTCACTCCCCCTGCTTGTGTTCCCTCTCTAGCTGTGTTTCACTCTGTCAAATAAATAAATAAAATCTTTAAAAAAAGAAAAAACAATTAAATTAAAACCTGGATGGCTCAGTTGGTTAAGCATCTGACTCTTGGTTTTGGCTCAGGTCATGATCTCAGGGTTGTGAGATGGAATCCCACATCAGGCTCTGCATTGGACATGGAGCCTGCTTGGGATCCTCTCTCTCTACCCCCATCCCGCCCCCCCCCCCAAAAAAAACCAAGTAAATGAAGGAAGAGAGGAAATGGCCTCAAATAAAGAACAATTCTTTGTATTAAAAAAAAAAAGTTAGCTTTAAAAGAAACCATTACATAAGATGGGGTATGATGAGTTTAGGGAGCCTCATGGCAGACCACAGGGAGATAAACTCAGGTGTGCTGGGCAAAGCCTCAGGATGCTGTAGAGGTGGGTGTGCATACTGTGGGACACTGGGCCAGCATGGAGGACAGAGCCTGGGGACAGCCCCCAAACAAGACATTGGAGATGGCAGATGTTTGTATCCACACCAGGTACCTGCCCCAGCATGTGACAGAAATAGAGGAGTTTGAAGCTGGAACGAACCTGGAAGGCCATCCCATCCAACAACCCCTGACATTGCAGAGGGGAACATTCAGTCTCCGAGAGGTTAACTGTCTCACAGAACCACAAGGCTACCAGGCACAGAGCCAGGATTCCAACCCTGGTCTCCATCTCCCCAACCAGTACTTTTCTCCCCCACAACTGGTACAGCCAGAGCACAGAAACTGCAGAAAGGAAGCTGACTACTTCTAAGTGTGGGATATGGTTGTTTGCCGGCTCCAAGGTCCCAAAGTACATACTTCCTGGGAAAGGACAGTCCTCCTCCTTCCACAACACGCATTGATGATCACTGGATCTTGAAGATGCTGAAGATCCATGTGGTGAGAAGAACAGCCCCCCTCCCACCACTACCACAAAGAAGCCACTAGATGAGTTTCCCAGCACTGCACAGTAGCCGACAGGGTTGGGCTGGGAGAGACATTCCCCCAAGCTCTGCCCCTGAGGAGAACACTCACTGGGCTTGCCAGCCTGAGCATGGGGACACAGTGGTTGGGACCTGTTCCATTTTTTGTTCTCCTGCTCCTCTTGAATCCATTGATTCGACTCCCACTTCTCTCCTAAAACTAGTCCCACAAAGGTTATTAATGACCTTTTAATGGCCAAATGCAAAGACCTCCCTTTCAGCCCTCAATCCATGGGGCCTCTGCTCCGCATGGGACTACATGTACACCTGTTATTACAGGTCATAAGCTAATGACATTCCCTCCACCCAAAAGTACAAGCCAACAGTCCAGGTATCTTTGACTCCTTGCTCTGCCCTACCTTTCCTGCCCAAGCTCTTGTCCCGTCTGTCCTTTACTCCAACAAAGCACCTCTTAACATTCTGGGCCCCTCTGGAAGCCCTAATTCGATGCACTCCTTGCTCCCTGGACAATGCACTGGCTTTGTTCTCCTCCCTTCTGCTCACCCCCAGTCCCTCCACACTTGGCTGATGGGTGACTGTCTAAACCAGGAGCCAAAAGACTACATTGGGCTAAGAGAGGCCAAGTCCACCCACCACGGTTTTTCTATTTTTAAATGGTTATCGGTGCCTATAGAGTATCTTCAATTTTCCTCTTACCCCACAAAGCCTAAAATATTTACCCTGTGGCCTTTTCCGGAAGAAGTTGGTTGACTTTTGTTATAAACCCAGAACTGGTTGCTGCCCTGCTTCTCCTCACCCGGGCCAAACTTCAGTGCAGACCAGAGTCCCCCAGGGTACTGGCTGAAATGCAGATTTCTGGGGCCACCTCCTAAAGATTCTGGTTCAGCGGGCCTGGCGTGGAGCCTGGGATCTGCATTCTAACCAAGGCTTGCTGCACATACCCCAGATGCTTTTCATGTAGGTTCTAATCATAGGTCCAAGTCCACACCTTATGAAATTCCACTCCACTTACAGAAATAACCAGAAGGTCCTAAGCCCCTCCAGGCGTCCTCATACCTTTGCTCTCACCATTGTGTCTGCCTGGGAAATCTTGGCAGACATCTTTTTCTTTCACAGCACAACTTCCCAGACCCCCGCTCCTGCCTCCTCCAGTCATTGCCACGCCCTCCTCTGCCTTGCTCCCTCAAGCACCTGACCCTCTGTAACCCAGATGTTGTGCTTATGTGTCTGTCGCAGCTGCCACGCGGGAGCTCGTCACATGAGAACTCACTCACGGTGTCCCCAGCCCTGGAAGAGGAAGCACTTGGTCAATGTTCAGTGAATCAATGAATGAGCAGATGGACTGGTTCCAAACTGCCACAGGATGCAGCGCCAAGTCAGGGCTAGAGTCTGAACCCCGGCCCCCGGCGTGGATGACCTCCGTGTCCTTCCATCAGCTGCTACAGCAGAGGGGTTCAGAGCCAGAACTGGCCTGGGTGACTCGGTCTGTGACCTTGAGCAACTTGTGCAAGCTCACCAAGCCTCATTACCTCATCTCTAAAATGAGAAAGATGATACTAATAGCACTGACCTCATAGAGTTGCTCTGAGGCTTCAGCGAACAATCCACAGAAAGCTCTTCAGCGCATGGGAAGGATTCAGCACCTGTGCATTGTGGTCCCTATTGAATCATCTTCCCTTGGCCACGCTGGACACTTGCCCCAAGGGAGCCCAACAGGAAGCCATGGCTTTCTCTAGGGAAGAAACAGCAGGGACTGCTCAGACTCGGGTCATAGGGTCAGCCGGCCCCACCCCTCTTGTCAGGGAAATCCCACACGAAATTCTCCTTCAGGGGAAGCCCTGTCAAAGTGACCTGGGACCCTAGGAGTGTGTAGACTCCCAAGCTGCTAAAGCCCGTGGAGCCCAGCCCCCAGACCATCTCAAGAAAGGCATCCCACAAATGCACTCTTCCCCGGAGGGTTAAGGCAGAGTCGTTTCTGGAGACAGAGGACACTCGGCGGGCCTGGGCAAGTGCCAAGGGCAGGGATCCGCAGAGGACGCTGGCAGTGTGCCCGCAGGACAGCAGTGGGCAACACCGCACGTTTGCGGAGCTCGCTCAGGAAGCAGACACCGGAGCAGATGCCGCAGCCCAGGGAGAGGATGTGATGCAGCTGCAGCAGGAGCCCCAGTCACCCACAGCATGCACCTGCCCCACACCCCGGGCAGCGCAGCACATCCTTGTGTGCTGAACCCAGAAGAGGGGCTTCCCACACAGGGTGGTCTTTCGGGTGCAGAGACCAGGTCACAGACCCATGTGCAGCTGCTGACACTGCCATGGAACCCATAGGGCTCCAGAATCGGAGCGACTCGAGTCACGTCTGGTCTAGTATGCCCTTTAGCAACCCTTCTTCAGTTGCACAAACCAGAAATCTAGGACTTGACCTTGATGTTTCTCTGTCCCTTACCCGCCTCCCCAACCTCCATCATAGAACGCTGTCATAAGGATCTCTGCCATTGGCTACCCACATTCCCAATCTCACTTACTCTCATCAATTTCTTTTTCTTTTTCCTTCTGCACATAATGCTTCACGACATCCCAGCTTCCTTACTTATTATGTCTACTGCTTGTCTCCCCACTCACTAAAACGTCAGCTCTGTGAGGACAGGGTTCTTTGCTTGTTTGGTTCATTGAAAAGCACCCTGCACATAGCAGGTGTTCAGAAAATATTCACGGATTGATCCTCCAAGAGCACCATGTCCTCTCTGAACCACTACACTGACTTCCTGTGTGGCCTGCGGTCACCCACTCTGGTCCATTTCCAATCCACTCCCCAGAGTAGCATCTTCTCTAATGCAAAGCAATCTCATGTCTGTCCTATGCTGCTCACCCCTGCACTCACACACTTAGACACATCTATGGTTTCCCACAGCTCTAAGGGTAAATTCCAGGCCCCCTGACCTGATCCCCTGGGTGGTCTGTTCCTGGCCTCTGTGCTCCCCACCCTCCCTGTTCTCCCTACTCCAACCCCACTGGACTCCCTTCCACTCTACCCATTTACCACAAGGCCTGAGGCCACAAAGATCCTCCCTCTCTTCTTCACCCTGCTCATCCTTCAGCTTCCGACCCTCGGTGGTCTTCTCTGCACAGTACGCCACCCTGCACTAGGTTAGAGCCTCCATCATTAGGATCGCATACACCATCAGGGACATACCCCCCCCCACACACACACACACAGCACTTGTCATGGTCACATTTAAACACCTCTCTATGAGTTGTTTGGTAATATCTTTCTTCTTGACTATCCTACAAGCTCCAGGAGGACAGGACTGCTTTCCTTGCTTAGTAGTCTACAACCCCAGTGCCTCACCAGGTGCCAGGTACCTAGTAGGCACTCGATAATCATTTGCTGAATGAATGAATGAATGAATGAATGAACGAATAAAGTGAGGAATCCAAGGCCCAAAGGTCAGATGTGGCTTGCTCACACTGAAAAAGCACAGCCTGGAGATGACGGTCCCAGGCTGGGAACACAGATGTCAAGACTCTGCCCAGAAGTCATCCATTTCTCTTCCCCAGGGCAGCGACAAGGGCCTCTGAGCCAGCAGGGAATGTGGCTGGCTGGCATAACCAGATAGGGATGGCATTCAGACCTGCCCTAAGCCCTTTCTGGAAAAAGGTCTCTAGGCAGTCAAGATAGAGGTCAAAGTTTTGGAGAATATTTCACTGTAAATTCTTCTCTTGGCAATTACAATCATATCTGCATATGGAAAGCTTTGAAAAATCTACAGATCAAAAAGAAGTTGTTTACAATAAGCAGAGGGTTTTCTTTGTACAAAGAAAAGCATTTCTGCACACAATCAGTCAACAGGTCCTCAAAGGGTTCCCCAGAAGGTCAGCTCCAGGCACAACCAAGTGCACACTCACTGTTTCAAAGAAAATTTATCAAATCCTACTCGGTTTCAGGCTCCCAAGCAAAGGAAAACCCAGCAAGGCCCCCTCCCTACCCTCTAGGAGCTTACATTCTAAGGGGGAAAATGCCAAACACAAACCCAATGACATGGTGAAAAAACCAACTGGCCATGGATAGAAATCATGGTAAGTGATGAGGAAGGGGCACAGGTCAAGGCTGACGGTGGGGCGGAGCTCGAAGGAGGTGACCACAGGTGACAGCATGAGACACTGGTCCAGTCTGACGGGAAGGCCCACACACTCCACACTCCCAGGAATCCCAGCCTTTTGCTGTGAATTCTAGTCCCTTCTGACATATTTCCACATGCCTCCCTGCCCCCACCCAAGCAAGAAAACACAGGTCTCTCCAGGTTAGTACTTAGGGAAAGTAACATAGGGGCTCTGTGTTGTCACATTTCAAACACATCGTTCCTGAATGAAAAAAACCCCATACAGAAAGGAATGGCCTCTTTCTAGGCATAACGTTGAAAACCAAGCAAGCTTAAGGTATGATATCCCACTGAATGCACTAAAATGTTTCTGGCGAGCAAAGGAATTGCTTAAATGGAAAATAATTGTTGAGGAGCCATTACTACTAATTCAAGATGTGTCAAATGACATTGAGGTGTTCTCTTTAATGTTCTGTCATTACTACCATCTTTTAGAGAATATAAAAATAAGCGTTCATTTGATGACCTGAATGGCTATACCTATTTTCCTCATAATATCTTATGACCAGCCACCTGGAATTCTCCAACCTTGGGAGTTGTCAAGAACATAGCCCTCACCGCTGAGGAGGGGAAAGCCGGCAACATCTGGGTCCTAGATGGGCCTGAGGCTATTGGAATGCTAGGTAACTTTCCCAGAGGTTTGCCAGCCAGCTGTACCCACGGATGTGTTGCCCATCACGTGCTCGCTTCGCGTGCAGTTCGGTTTCACATGCGGCAGTGAGGAAGGAAACTGGCTGCTGGGTCTGGGATCTCACCCCATAGCCTGCTCTGGTTGACCCTCACAGCAGAGTGGGAAGGTTCCCCTGACATTGAAGGACTCCGGGGTGCTGCAGAGAACTAGCTACAGAAAAATAAGGCTAGCCTGACCCCTTGTGGCGTGTGGCTTACAAAGTCCACTCTTGGCTGTCCAGAGAGGACAGGCCGAAGACTGGGTTCGGGGTGAATGTGGGCCTGCAGTGGATTGCAGGGTGGAACCCAGAAAGATATGTTCTCCCAATGAGACCCTATTTGGATAAGGGGCCTTTGCAGATGAATTAATATTACATATCTGGAAAATGAAATTAGAGTCCCTGGGTGGCTCAGTCGGTTAAATGTCCAACTCTTCATCTCGACTCAGGTCTTGATCTCAGGGTGGTGAGTTTGGGCCCCACATTGTGCTCCACCTGGATGTGGAGTCTACTTTAAAAAAAGAAATCATAGTGGATTACTCAAGTGCCCTACAGAACACACAGACACACAGAGAAGGCTGTGTGGAGATGGTGGAAGAAACTGGGATCATGTGGCTATAAGCCAGCAGCCACCAGAAGCTCGAAGAGAGGTGTGGAACGGATGGCCCCCCAGAGCCTATCCAACCCTGCGGATAAACGTGGATTCTGGACTTCCGGCTTCTAGAACTGGGATAGATTAAATTTCTACTGTTTGGAGTCACCAGGTCAGGGTAATTTGTTGAGGTGTTCCTGGGAAATAAATACAGTGACCTGTAAATTCAAGATGGGGTTAAGGGACAGGAAGCCTCAAAGCCAGTGTTCTCCAAATGCTGGTCTGTGGCAGGGGTGCTCAGGACCCCTTACGGCATTCTTTAAAACAGTTTCCTGATGCTGGATTAGATCTCAGAGGTAGGGGCTCTGAAATCTAGACATTTAACAAGCTGGTCTTAATCACTTAGTTCTCCTACACAACCAATTCTGGGAGCTGCTGCTCCAAACAGCTCAGGGATAAGCTTTGTGGTCATTATTAGTGCTAGTCACTGAGTATTTAGAGCTCCTTACCTTGCCAGCCCAGAAGAATGCGCTTCCTGCCCCTGTGCTCCATGGTCAGGTGGGCTCAAAGTGACTAGCGTGGACCAAATGATCTGCGAGTCAAAGTGTGGCCCATCACTCCCAGTGTAAGACCCTCCAGAGCCCTTTCCCGCAGTGCATGGGAAGGTAGCAGCCCCTGGGCCTGGATTCCAGGGCAATGAAACAAAGCCATGTACCTCTGGGGTCTTAAAGGCATCGGAAGGTCAGGTTGTTTCCTGCTGCAGGATAACTCAGCCTACCCTAACTGGTTTAAATATGAAATGCTTTATTTCACTTCAAGTCGAGCTCCCTAAGGCATAACTGGGATACAGAGACATTTTCTGAGCATTGCACAATTTGCCTAGCACACCTTAGGCTCATTATAGCGCACCCTTCTATTCTAGGGGACACAGAGCTGAACTAACCAGTATTAACACCCAAACCAATTCCACAAGTTGCTTTCTTGCTGTTTTCTTAATTCATTAAACTATTCATTTTCTAGCCAGTGTCAAACCTTAGAAGGCCTACGAATCACCGCAAGATCTTGTTAAAATACACACTATCGTAGTTCAGCGGTCTAAGATGAGTTACATTATGCAATTCTGACAAACTCTCAGATGATGCCAATTCTGCTCCCATCTGCAGACCACACTCTGAGTAGCAAGGTTTCAGGGAAGGCTTCTGTACAAAAGTAATTACTGAACTAATACTTAAATTAATTTCATACCATCCATAATTATGATAGTGCTTCTCTGGAAAGCTAGCTATAGTTTCATACGTGTCCAGCGTCAGCCTCATTGTGGCCTTGTCTGAAAGGGGGACCAAGCAGATACTCTTACACTGAGAGAGATGAAGAGACTTTCTCAGGGTCACAGAGCTGGGAAATGGCAAAACTCAGACTAGGGCACAAACCATTTTTATTCTCTAGCAATGCCTAACTAACAGTCCTCAAGATTTCATCCGTGTTTAGAATACCCAGCAAGAGTCTAAACATAGAGTGTGTGCGTGTATGTGACTGAAAACCACGGCGAATTCAAATTCTTTGGTCACTTCAAATGCGTCTCTCCCTTACACGGGGCACTGGCTTCAGGTGTCCTCTTTCACGGGGAAAGCACTGCCCTCTAGCGGACTTCCAGAGCATTAATGCTAGGACCCAGTTCCCGGGCTCCAGGGCTCCTGCTCTTTGAATCAACACAAGAACTAGAGTCTGTAAGAGATCCAGGCACAGCCTAAGTCATGGCCCTTACCTTGTTGGGGCTCCTGAGGCAGGGGCAGTCATATAACATTTTACATGAAGCAATTTTTCAGAGTGCAAAGCAGGTGATAAGAAGATGTGTGTGTATTTGAACCTTTACTAATTACATGGCCTTGAACAAGCATTTGACCTCTCCGATCCTCAGTGTCCTCATTTATGAGAAGAAGACACCAATAGGTTTGCCTAGCCAGGTCACTGGGATGAAATGAGATTTGTCTTAAAAACCAGCAGGACTTCGGGCACCTGGTGGGGAGGGTCGGGCAGTTGGTTAAGCATCATGATCTTAGGGTCCTGGCATGGAGCCCCACATCAGGCTCTCTGCTCAGCGGGGATTCTACTTCTCCCTCTTTCTTTGTTCCTCCTCCCCGTTTGTGGTCTCTATCTAATAAATACTTAAAATCCTTAAATAAAAAAACAAGCAGCAGGACTTGAGAATGAAGATGTAAGGAAGGAAGGAGAAGGAAGGTCATGGCTCACAGCCACAAGAGCACATCAGGCCTGGTTCACAGGGGGCTGCGGGGAGACAGCCAGTGCGGGTGGGGAGAGGAGATGGCATCTACCTGCATGCCTGAAAAGACACTGGGATTCTGGGTGGCAATATCCAAGACAGTGGAAAGGAGATGTGGGGTGAGGGGTGCAGCTCTGAAAAGGCAGGGAACTGTAGGGGCAGGTGTGCAGGTGTGGAGCCCAGGGGCCTGGCCTTAGCTCTCAACTCCAGTCCTTCCTCACCGCCACCTCAGCAAGTGATCAAATCGCTCAGTGTCTCCGACCACGTCCCGCGAAAGCGAAAATAAGGCTTTGATTATTTGTTTCTCTGTCTCCTGGTGCAAAGGAAGCATTCAAGAAATAGTCACTGAACAAAGGAGTGAATGAATGAATGGAGGACTTGTCAGAGGATTGATGGACTGAGAAGCTTTTGGGGGGCAGAGGTGACGGGGGAAGCCAGACAGCTGCACCTCAGATGTTGCCAGAGTTAGGGGCTGAGGGTCACCCTCCAACCAGGCTCTTTTTAGAAGCATGAAATGGAGGTGTTCCCATGGAAAGGACTAGGGCAGGGTCAACTGGAATGTCTGGAGGGAGACATTTTGGGGTTTTGTGGTTGGGAAAGGTAGAGAAAGTGCTACTGGCATCTAGTGGGGAGAAGTCAGGGATGCTGCTCAATGCACAGGACAGTCCCTACAGTGAAGAATCATCGGTCCCCAATAGTCAACAGTCTGAGGCTGAGAAACTGTAGGCTAGACGTAGGCGGCCAAAGGATCCTGCCTGATCCCTGTTGTGTTTCTCACTAACTCTGTGGTGAGCAGAGTCAAATCCTCGCTCGGAGGTTCCTTCTTTATCTTACAATGGGGACATTAATAGCGGTGAGGGCTGTGGGGAGGCACAGAGTAGTGTGTTCACGGCGCCTGGCAGGCTCATGTTAAATCCTATTATGACTCACATGAAAGGATGCCTAGCACAGATGAAGCCTCATCTCTTGGACAAATTACTGAGGCTGAATCCTGCTTACAGAGCTCGATATGTGTCACTTTGAAGAGGTCAAATTCACTCACTCTTAGCTGCCACCATCCCACACACAACTGCATTACGCCACTCTTGGGCTGGCTCCTCCTTCCATCTTGACCGGGGACGTGGAAGGTGGCATGGAGCCGGGAATGACTCTGGACTGGGCACCAGAGCAAAAAGTGGGCTGAGGCTCCTCTGCTCACAGTCAGCTCATAATCGCTCATAACCTTGACCCAAGCAAAAGTTAGCTGGCTTCAGTCCCCACTTCAATGGCCCGGCCACCGGAGCATGCCTTTACCCAAGCTGCCAAATGCCACTAAATGCTTATAAAACAGCTGCCTCTACAGCAAAGAAAACAAGGCATCTGGGTAAATTCTGGTCAAGGTTACGTTCATTTCCACGCTAGTGTTAATGGGAGTGCAGAAGGACGGCCTGGGGTG
This sequence comes from Spilogale gracilis, assembly GCA_004023965.1. Classification (NCBI taxonomy): domain Eukaryota; kingdom Metazoa; phylum Chordata; class Mammalia; order Carnivora; family Mephitidae; genus Spilogale; species Spilogale gracilis. The sequence goes on along the minus strand of PITA01000404.1, from coordinate 132,424 downwards.
CACATGACATACACTGAACGCCCTCCTTGCTGAACACACCCACATAGCCCCCCCCAACACCTGGGGGCCAGACCCTGGCTGGCCTTTCTCTGTCCTGCTCCAACTGTGGTTTACAGATGACTCTGGCCAAACTGCCCCTTTATTTCCTGAGGACAGAGACTCGAACATCAGTTCTTTCCTCTGCCCTGAATATCTCCTAGAGAATGGACAGGTAACTGGGGGGCACGGGGTGGTGGGCAGGAATGAGAGAAATAGAGAGCAGGGAAGAAATAAGGAATAGGTAAGAAATAAGATTCCTGAGCTCCTGAACCAGTAATATAGCTAGCATTTTCTGAGCCCTTTTTTGATATCAGACACTGTACTATCTCTGTATTTAATATTCAATCCTTCAACACAACCGTGGTTCAGTTTAAGGATGTCCATTTTACAGAAGTCAAGGGTGCTCCAAGAATTATGTTCCCTCAGCTCAGCTCTTTCTCAGTCTAATCAGTAACTGTGACCCTGAAGTTGTGGACTTACATGAGATCCTCCCTACCCAGCACTTGTGTGAGTGTGGAGGGGGAAGGAGGACATTTTTTGCCCATTTGGATAGCCAGTTAGTCACAAGGACTAGGGGAGAGGGGAAGGCCTCTGGTACTTAGTCGGGGAAGACCAAGATGCTAAACATCCTATGTTGTAAAGAATAACAGTCTGCTTGAGAAACACTGCAACCTCTGACCCTCAGCTCCCTCCACTCTGTAGTGTAGATCGGATCACCTGCATGATCAGGTTATCATAAGGATGGAATGACATGTCATCTGGAAGGTACCAGCTCCCCCAGGGGGACAGACACTGTGAAAGCCCCAGCCACATCCGTGGGCTACACCCTTACTGAGCAAGCTGGCCTCACCTCTACCTAAAGGCATCTGCATCTCTTTTTCCAAGAGCTTGTGCGGCTGTGCCCTCCCATGACACGGCAAGTTTGAGGCATGCCACGCCCTCAACCAAGACCGCTGGAGGCTGGTGTTTAAGAGACTCGTGTGTACACTGTTTCCAGAGTGCTCCAGCAAAACTAAGCTCCAGTGTCCTAGGGTAGAAACCAGCTTCCTTCCCTTCTCTGTGTCACTGGCCCTCTCCTTCTCATGCTTCCTGGGAGCACTTCCCATTTGCTCCCAAACCCTGTCTCTGGGTTGCTTCTTGGGGAAACCCTATTTAAGACACTCGCTGAACAGCTGAATGTTAATGTCCTCTCCTCTGTATCCTTGTTGATTTACATGTTTTTCAACCTAAAGCTCCTAGCATCAAAGGGTGTGTGTCTTCTTGAATGGGTACCACTGATTTTAATAACTGTGGATGGCGAATTATGTTAGTTCCTCTCTCTGGCTCGTTAGCAATATTATGAAAAATTGGGTGGGGAAGGCAGTCCATTAAACCCCACAAACTGAAAAGAATTCCTTTCTGGACATTTCCTCTTTAGGACTGAGAGCCCCACCACCCACCACCAGACCAAGGAGGAGAGGAGACCCTTTATGAGACAACAGCAAGAGATATGAGCGGCCAAGGGGGCATCATTTTGGGGAGGCCTCCGCCCCCTCCCTGTAAACCACAGAGCTGAACTGGCCGCACTTCCTCAGGAGCACAGACAGCAGTGCTCGCCGTGGGCAGAGGGGAAACATCAAGAGGGTAAGCAGCCTTGCCCTTGAGAAAGGCAGGGCCAAACAGCAACGCAGCCAGAACCCTGCAGCCCTCCAGGAGCTCCAAGCAGGAGGCACAAGCTGAATTAAGGGAAGGCCAGTTTTGAAGCTTGTCCTTAGCCCTTTGCCTGAGTTCCAAATTTACATTCACTCTTTCCCCCGGCAATTTTATTTCTTCCAAGTTTATGGCCCTTTCTGGGAAGTGAAGTCACACCCAAACGGCTTGAGCAATGTCCTCAAGACACACACTTTGGCCACCATGTCGGCCTTTCTCTCACGCTCATGGAAGGCCACCGTCATTCCAAATCCACCCCCAGGGACCTTGCAGCCCTCCTTGCCTGGGATGTGTGATGGGCCACCAAGGGTGGTGGCCGAGGGACAAATCTGGCCATCCCACATGGATGTTCTTTGCTGTGTTCCCATCAGGCGCTTTGCTCTCGCCCTGCACTCACCCCTCTGTGTCTCTTGGAGCGAGGCCTTCAACCGGTTGCCACAACTGCAGAGGACTTCGGGGTTTTGGCGGATTACCTGCGATCACGCACGACAGGAGCCCACAGGAGCTCCCGATGTGTAGTCCCCAGTTCGTGGGAGTGGAGGCGGGCTCGGGGTGCAATGCTTTCTCATGTCCTTCCCAGCAGCGGGCACAAAACGCTGCCCATCGCACATGCCTGATGAATGTTGGCCTGAAAGCACGAGTAAGCCAAGCCAGGCTGAAGATTCTGTGAAAAGTGGCCGTTTTCTGCCCACCGGCCAGATCCCTGTTCCTGTCTGAGCACGTCATATAGATTCCCTGATTCTGTTTAGCTTATTCCCTACTTTGGAGGTTTCTCCCACATGGGAGTGAGCGCCCCCGCTGAAACACCCCGGCTCACTCGCTCTCCCTCGCACCCTTAGGGGTGACTCATCTGATTGGAGAGGTGGGAGGAGGAACTGAGAATGCGCATGCGCAGCAGAGCCCCTGCCCACCTGCCTCCTTTGGGCGCTAGCCGCTAGCCGGTAGGCTCCCCATGCATGTTCCTCGGGTAGTGCTGGTGCAGGGCTGCTGGTGGTCAGGTAAGCTGTCAGTCCTCCAGCTCAGGACCAGGAAAGTCTGCCAATACAACCTACACGTTATGATCTGCCCTTTATCACTAGTAAGGGTGATCTAGGGCCTCAATATGAGGACTCTTATTAATTCAAGAATTGGTTCCGGCCCTGTTGGGGAAGGGCAGTACTATTTTTTGACTCCTTATTCGACATTAACATAATCTCTGCACCAATCCCATGACATAGATGTCACTAACTTCTGTCTCTCTCTCTCTCTTTCTCTCTCTCTCTCTCTCTCTCTCTCTTTCTCTCTCTCTTTTTAAGCATAGAGATGTTAGGGGACTTGCCCAAGGTCACACAGGTGAGCTAGGATTTAGACTTGGGTATTTTTAACTTCAAAGAATGGCTCTTACCCTATGCTGTATGCCTCACTGGAAAGCTTCTGTCTTCATCACGCACTAGGGTGCATTTTCAGTCTTCAGAGAAGAGAGCAAAGAGGACCTTCAGAATCCCCTGCTCAGAGGACCCCTGGTCTGGGCCTGCCCCATATGCCTCCTGAGGAAGGCTCCAGCAATCGTCATTTCAGGGGGTCTGTTTACCAGCCAGGGCCTTGCCTGGAGTCTACTCTCGCAGGAACTCCCCTTCACTTTCTCTTCTCTTCTCTCTTTTTATTACTTGGCAAAAATATCCCAAACCCTGAAGGACCTGGAACTCCAACATATCCCTCCATGAGCATGTTTAAGTTTCCCACTGGTTGGCTCTCTTAGTATTTCTTTTATTTATTCCTGGATGCTGTCATGAGAACTTGACCTTCAGACCACATTCATTTTTCAAATGACATGTTGATGCTGCTGAGTGGCACCGTGGTTAGGAACACAGCACGCCCTCACTTTCCTATGCAATCTCCTCTTCAGGACATTGGCAACACTCCTCACATGCCCCATGTGCTGGGTGTCTACAGAGGCAGAGAGCTTAGAGTCTGGTAGGGATTCTGCCTTCTTTTTATTTTTCTCTCCCTCTTCTTCCTCCTTCACTTCAAATAACAACCTAGCTTTTTGCATCTGAAATAGAGTGCCTGGTTGTAAACTCCATGGATTTGGAAGTGAAGGGGACCCTACTATCCTAACATTATTGATGAAGAATGAAGGCACAGAGAGGTTAAGGGACTTGCTTTACCTAAGGTCCCACAGCAAATGAGTAGCTGAGCCAGCTAATCTCTTGACTCTTGGTCCAGTGCTCATCCTAAAACGCTGTGTGCTTAAATTGTGTCTATAGTCTTGACTTAGGACCGTGTAACTAAGTGAACAAGCACATCCCATTCTCCATCCTGTAGAAAGTCAAGTTCTGCTGGATCCGCTCTATCAGGGTCAGACGCCATCTCCTCCCTCCCTGCCCCTTGTTCTCTCTTCTCACCGTTGTGCGCTGACCCAGGGCCTTGACGTTGGCTCTCCCCTCAGACTGAACCCCCTTAACAGGTCTTTGCATAGCTCCCTGATTGTTCAGCTCCCTATGAATATACTATTGATTGGTAGTTGTTAGGACTGAGGTAGTTTCTAGCACTGAGCGTAGGGTGACAGGCTCTCCGGATGGCTGCCTGGAGACCCAGGAGGGCCAAACAGCCTGGATCCGTGGCAAGTGTCCTGACTGTACCTGGATTCAAGCACTCTTTGAAACACAGTGCACCTGACTCCTGGTGGGGGGGAGCCTCCACGGACAGTGGAACCATGTCTTTTCCAATGACAAGTTGATGGAGGAAAATGCAAGAAATTGGATGGGCCTTTGAGCAGTCAGGCAGGACCAAGGCAGTCTCTCCAGCACCTTGTTCTTACCGGCTAAGAGATTCTCTCCATTAGGAGATGCCTCCTGCCTGGGGATTCACTCCCTTGCTAGGGCCCCACACTGCCTCCGATTGCCTCAGGAATACATGTTGTTGGTGGTCACTCCAGCTTCCATCTGCAAAGATAAGGAGGTAGCTGTTAAGATAAGAACACAGCCTGGCTAACCCAGAATTAAGCAAAGAATGTCCTGCCTTCTGACCATGGAATTGGGGATATCAGTGGTGAGGGGGTGGGGCGGCATATTTCCAGGCCCAATAGTCCCCTTTCTGTGACCTCCAGCATCACAAGCCACTGGGAGCCCCAGAAACCCTTCTCCCACCACATGAACCCCTCAGTCAAGGGAGGAGAGTCACCACACCAAGAAAGCCTCATGTTTATCTTTCCTACACTCTCGCTGAGATGTCCTTGGCCCAAGCAGAACAGCTCTGTCTGTGAAGAGAGGAGCAGCCAGCCATGTACTAGGTTGCACTGCCTTTATTCTATAGGGGAAAGTGCCCTTGAGGCTGCCCAGCACTGGCCGTCCCTAAAGATGGTTTCAGTGAGCATGTTTTGTTATACATTAATTATTATTATTATTATTATTATTATTATTATTATTATTAGAATCAATGGCTAGCATTAATAATATCATGTGTTAGGCACTACTTGAAATATACTCCTGATATAAATTAATTCTCACAATAGGACCCTATGAGAAAAGTATTGTTACTACACCCATTTTCAGATGTGGAAACTGAGGCACAAAGTGATAACTTTGCACAAGAGTATTAAGCTAATGGATGGTAGAAAGGGCATTTTTAACCAGGCCATTTGGTTACAGAGCCTTGTACTCTAAGTTATTGAAGCTATGAATTTTCCTCTTGACATAGCTTTAGCTATAGCCTTGAGTTTACCATTTGTACAGTTTTCACTGTAATAACTGCCTAAATATTCTAACACTTCTGTTTTTACTTCACTCTCTTAGAAAAGAGGGTTGAAATTTTCAAGTGGTTTAAGGTTTGTTCTTTTGTTCATTCACTTGTTTGCTTTGATGAATTAGAACTCTCTGATTATAAGTAAAAGAGGAGAATTGGCTATAAGAGCTTTGTGTACTTCAAGGGCAAGATTAAATGTAAAAAAGATACATAGTGACTTGAAATGGCACCTGCCCTCCAATGTTTATAGCAGCAATGGCCACAATCGCCAAACTGTGGAAAGAGCCCAGTGTCCTTCAACAGATGAATGGATAAAGAAGATGTGATATGTATACACACACACATACATACACACATACAATGGACTATTACTCAGTCATCAAAAAAGCTATCTTCCATTGGCAACAATGTGGATGGGCCTAAAGGACAGTATTATGCTAAGCGAAATAAGTCAATCAGAGAAAGACAATTACATGATTTCACTCATATGTCGAATTTAAGAAACAAAAAGAAAGAGAATAGGGGAATGGAGGAAAAAAGAAAGTAAGATGAAATCAGAGAGAGAGAGGCAAACCATAAGAGACTCTTAACTCTAGGAAACAAGCTAAGGGTTGCTGGAGGGGTGGTGGGTAGAGGGATGGGGTAACCAACTGATGGGCATAAGGAGGGCACTTGATATAATGAGCACTGGGTGTTATATGCTACTGATGAATCACTAAACTCTACCTCTGAAACTAATAATATACTATATGTTAACTAAATTAAATTTAAATAAATAATTTTTTAATGTAAAAAAATAATGATAATAACAAAAGAAAAAAAAGAGTGATGAGACCCTCAGATAGACGTATATCAGTGACTGGAAAGTCATCAGGAGCCTCCCTCCTGGTCTAATCTCTGTTCCCTCCTATGAGTCTCTCTCTCTCTCTCTCTCTCTCTCTCTCTCTCTCTCTCTCTCTCTTTTCCCTAACCTATTTCTTCCACCTTAGTTCACATGGCAGGTGGTGATCACTGATAATTCCCAAGTTTATATTCTGTAAGTCCAGCCATCTGAGAGAAGATACGCCTTTCTGTGTCTTGATTCCAAAATCCCAGGAAAGGATTTCTGGCCCATCTGGTTCAAGTGTCTAATCCTAAATCAATCAATCAAGGCCAGGAAGGTGGAGTCAAATTGTATTACATGGTTGCTGGAATCCCAATGCAGGGGGACAGTTATGCATAAGTATGTGAAAAAGATGTCCACTGTTTATTTTTTTAATTGTATTATTTATTTCTCAGTTTACTACATTGTGAACATAAATACACTCTGTTTTGTTTTTGCCTTTAGGAACTTATAGAGAGTTCCTCAATTATGTTTTTTTCCCCATTTGCTTTCATACAAAGAAAGATGTGATAAAGTTTCCTGCCTCTAGGGTTTCTGTCAATTTTTTACTATATTTTAATGCTGTCTTGTTTGGCACAGAAAGTTTCAAGTATGTTGCATTCAGTTTAAGAATGATATTCTGTTCTCTGGGGTGTTTAGTAAAAATCATAGACTCTCCGGATTGGAGGAGATCTCAAAGACGTTTCATTCATGCCCACTTCAGAAACTTGACCTCTCTAATGTTTCCCTAACTGGCCATTCAGTCATGTTTGAATTCTTCTAGTGGTAATGAACATGTGTCCTTCCTCCTATCTGAGAAACCAGCTCCGTTACTAGACTCCTCTAACACCCAGAAAGTTCTTTCTCAATGGAGTGGATGGACTCTGCCTTTTTTGCCACTTCTCCATCTCAGTTCTCCACTGTAGCAGCTCTTTACATTTTCCAGATCAGTTTATAGAAATTGGTCTGAAACACAAAACCAGAGCCCCTCTTCCTGGATGCCTTTCCTGGTGTCTTCAAATGTGAAAAATATATCACAGACTCTGAAATACCAGTTGGGAAAGAAATCATTTAATCCTGAAAGTCTTCTTGTTTTTGTCCCTCACTTTTAAAAGTGAGGCTGTGGTTTTTTGCCTTCATTTTCTCTAATTTCATCACAGATTCTAGAAACAAGATTACAAATAGTGATTCTGCATGGGGCAGGATAAAAAACAGAGAAGTAAGAGAGAGAAAGTAAGGGAGAAGAAGAGAGAAGGGTATGGTATTTCTGTGTAGGAGGATGCCTTTAGAGCTCTGGTGGGCAGGCAGTGTTCTGGAAAATAGCCATCTGGAAAGACTGCTGACCATCAGTGGAAAATTGCTTATGCCTTGTCAGTGTCAGCAGTAGATGTCATAAAGACGATTGCTGCTGTCTGGGTTGCCCATCTGAGCACCATCATCAGAGGTGGACATTCATGTTGTTTGTGTGAGCATGTCTCCTCCAACCAGGATGTAAGCTCCACATAACCAAGGATTTCCTCCCCCTCCACCTTATTCTCTGCTGCATCTTCAGTACCTAGAATAGTACTTGGCACATAGGACGCACTCAATAAACATCTGTTGAATAAATGACTGAATTCACGCAGCTCAGCTTTCCTAACTATTGTGCCCCCTTCTCCCCAACTTTGTCAGCAAGTCATTTATTCTTTCTCTTCCCTTTGATGCAAAAGGAAAACCCACTTTAACACCCATCCCCCTGTATTCTTCTCTCAGGCACATCCTCAGACTTTGTCAGTGGCTTCACAGAGGGAGGACACTACTTATAGAGAAAAGGATGGAAACATAATTAGAGAACATTGAGGTTCCTTGGTTCCATCCTTGAAAAATATAACTTTCTGGTCCTTAATATTCCCATGTTACTAACTTCTTTGGCTAAAAGCACTTGTCTTAGTTTTCTATGGCTGATGTAACAAATCACCTCAACCTGGTGGCTTAAGACAACAGAAGTTAATTTTTCTCACAGTTCTGGAGATGAGAAGTCCAAAATCAAGGTGCTCCCACTCACTCCAGGGACTCTATGAGAGAATCTAGATTCTGATGGCTGCCCATATTGCTTAGCTGGTGATCACATCACTCCATTACTTAAAGGACAGCATCTTCAAATTTCTCTCTGCTGGCTTCACATAGCCTTTCCTTTGTGTGTATAGTCAAGTCTCCTTCACCTCCTCTTGTGAGAATACATGTGAGTGCCTTTAGGACCGACCCAGATGATCCAGGATAATCTCCCCATCTTAAGATCTTTAACCTAATCATATCCACAAAGACTGTCTTTTGTGAGATAACATTTACAGGTTCTAGGGATTAGAACCTGACATCTTTGGGGGCCATTATTCAGCCTCCTACAACACTGAAGGCCAATAGTTAAATATTTGTTCATTTGACATTCTTTCAGTATCTACTCTATGCCAGACGCTGAGCTGGTCTCTGGATATAGACAGTGGCAAACAAGGCTGATGTAAGCCTTCCTCAAACCCACACTCGGGTAAAAGAGCACAATGAGCAGGTCCATAGGCCCTGAGTGCTAATCAGCTAGCCAGTCACCTAGCAAGGTCTTGCCTCAGTAGAACCCAGGACAGATACATTTTGATGAGTCAGGAGGACTGGTGCAGTAGGGATTTTTGAGGGAATGGGAAGAGAGGAAGCCTCAATAATAATTATAATCTACTTAGCACTTACAATGCATTAGGTCCTATGCTAAATGCTCTAACACACTGTCCAATCTAGTCCTTACACAAAGCTCAGGATGTAGGTCCAATTATGCCCAGTTTATAGACTGGGAAAACTGAGACTCAGAGTTGAAATGGTTTGAATAAGGTCTCACAACATAAATGACCAAGGTGAAGTTTGAACCCAGTTTCTCATACTAGAGTGCTATTAACTAGTCATGACTCTGCCTGAGTCATCTGAGGGTTCTGGGTACCAGTTAGGTTGTGGCTAAGAGAGGGGGAGAGGGAAGAGCCAAATGCTGGTCCTGATTGCTCAGCCATTATTTGTGTGTCCTTGAGTATGTCACTTTAGCACTCCAGCCTCAGCTTCCTCACCCATCACATGAGGGAATGGGACTAGATGAACTCCAAGTCCCCATCTAGCTCACATCCCCTGCATCCAGAATGGAGGGCCAGTACAAAAACTCCATTATCCTCACACCTCGACCTTGGACAGGAGCTCACATCAGTCACCCAGGATCCCCAAAAACTGAAAACAGGAGAATACAGTGGGCCACAGAGCCACTGAAGTAGAAGTACATTATGATTTAGCTGTGAGACAAAACCAGAGATCCAGGGGACTGGGGTGAGGGATTTGGAAAGGACTCTGCAGGCCAGCCCAGCCTGCGTTCTGAGGACACAGAAACCCCCTGGTTTCCCCAAGCACACAGGTGATACACAGATGGCTTCTCTACCTGCCTCTCCAAGGGGAGAGAGTTCCCAAAGGGAGAGTTCCATGAGGTACTCCAGGACCCAAGGCAGATCCAGACTCTCAGCTCTAATTTCCACTGATTTCAGCATATGGACCAGTGATCTGACACTTACAGGGGGTCATGATCTCTCTGAAAATTTGATTAAACCTTAGGATCCTCTCCCTAGAAAATTTATTTCAGGTGTATAGACCATGGCATACTGTAAAGCCCATTCATGGTCACCCAGTGTAGAGAGTGAACCCTCTGATTGGACTTGTTCCAGGAATAAATGGAGGGCTGAGGAAGGGGTCATGGCCACTCATGGCCACTTTACCTTCAGAGCATCTCACATAATTCAAAAGATGTTATCTTAGGGGCACCTGGGTGGCTCAGTTGGGTAAACATCCTCTCTTGATTTTGCCTCAGGTCATGATCTCAGGATCCTGGGATTGAGCCCCACATTGGGCTCCACACTCACTGGGGAGTCTGCTTGAAATTCTCTCCCTCTCCCTCTGCCTCTCCCCCTACTCATGTGCACTCTCTCTCAAGTAAATAAATAAATCTTAAAAAAAAAAAAAGCTGATATCTTTGTTTAGAAGGAGGGAGTCTGAGAGAAGGCAGGGTAACATTTAAAACATAATTGCATATAATTCTCAACTAGCTACTTTATTTGCTTTACACGTGTCTGGAAATTTGGAAAATCCAACAGTATTTCCATTTCCTTGGTGATCTGGAAGTTCATCCAGAAACATAGATCCTAAGAATAATACTAGTCAGCAAATAGCAAAGACCATTCCTCTCTCCTATGATGGTTTTCCTTGCCTTCCGGCAGCCCTGGGCTGTCCCTTCTTCCATCTGGCAAAGAACTTTCTGACCTACATACATTGGGATAAGCTATCTGGAACCAGAGCCAGCCAGAGATTTGGAAGTCTATGGGCAGAGTACCCCCCGCCCCAGCACAGCAATGGCAAGTTGGGATATCACAGGATTCATCTCTGAAAAAATCTGACCTTTTTCTGTCAACTCTTTGGGGGTCATTAATGCTTCTGAAAATTGGATAAAGCTACATGCCCCTCATAAAAAATACACAATGTGCTCAGAAACAGACATTTGCAACCACGAGGTTCACAAAATCTCCCTAAAGCTTACCCACGAATGCTGTAGAGCTGTACCATCCAGGATGGTAGACATCCACAGACTCCATGTGGATGCCTTGAATTGCGGCCAGTCCCAGCTGAGATATGCTGTAAATATATAATACACACTGGGTTTCAAAGACTTAGTAGGAGAAGGAGAATGTAAACTATCTCATTAATAATTTTTACATGATTACCAATTGAAATGATAATATTTGACTATTTTATTTAAATAAAGCACATTATTAAAATTAATTTTGCTTGTTTGATAAGGCTTGGGAAACTCTGGATTTACAAATTACAAGTATATGCTTTAGATCTTATTCTTCACTGCCCACTTCTTAATGTAGGCAATGTGACCACTAAGCAGGGCCTCCCGCGATATACTTCTCCCTCTTCTCTTCCCCAGCAACCACTCAGGGCTGAAAAGAGGCTTGGGACCAGGGAGAAACCTTCCTAAGGGAGAAGGCCCCTTGTGAGGCACTAGGAAGACGTGGCAGCCTCTTGGCCAAGGCAGAGCACTGAGCCTTCAGGTGTGGTCAGGGACCGCTCATCATGACAGTGCCCTAGATTGAGGTTTTGCTCTTTCTTCTGGTCTACCAGCCTGGCGTGGAAATTCCCAGGCTCCTAAAGACCTGGATCCAGCTGGCCATGCAAAGAGTAATGCTCCCACATCCCCAAGGAAACATGAAGACCATGTGGTAGCTTCCACCACAACCTCCTGGTTATATTCTAGTTCTGGGAAACATCAGCTAAAAAGACCCAGAAGTGCCATCTAGCCTAACCCCTCATCTTCCAGGTGGAGAAGCTGAGATTCAGACGGGTGAAGACTTGCCTGGCCACCCAGCTGCTTAGTAATATCAGCAGGCTCTAGCACACAGCCTGACTTAGTAAATACATACAGCACAAATGGGCAAACAGTTGACCCAGGGAAGGAATGCAGAGCTCTCCTGGCACAGGCCAGTGCCCCTCTCGCTACGCTCACAGATATCCTGTCCTCACCCCTCCTCAGAAAGTGGGGCATTCCTTCACCCTACTGATGACCAAAGGGAAGAACAACATAAGAAGCAGAAGAGGATCTGAAAGGAGAGATTCTACTTGAGCGTGATTATTACCTCTCACAATCTCTCCTTCCCCCATGGGGATTTTGGAATCACTACAAACCCCAGGTACACTCATTCTAGAGCCCCCACCCCACCGCTTATCAGACACAGCCTACACAAAATAGAATTTATACCATTTGAGAGTTGCTCTGAAATTAGCTGATGATGTTAGGATTTGCAGACATTTAACGAAAAAATTAACTTTAACATTTGGCTTTTTTGTCATTGTTATTAAGTCTCAAGCATTATTATAGGACTTTGCAAAACTCAGAGCCCAAAGGAGAGGGAGATATTCAGCTGGTGCCCTCCGGTACACCTATCCCTATTGTTTGCCTCTGCTGCCCACTCCAATTGGTCAATGGCCAGGTCCTGCAGACATGACATCATTGAACATTACCCCTGCCCAAGAGATAAGATGGCCCTGTCTTCCGTAGGCTTCCTTTGTCACGTTGGATGAGCAACAGCCTTAATGAACACTCTCCACTGGTTCTTTGGCAGAAAGAATGAACACATCATCGTGAGTAAAATCAGAGGTGCACCTGGGACCCCATCCTCACTATGGATGACTCATATGGCAAGAGCAGGATCCCACAGCCACTGACCACAAAATGCTGACACTGCTACCAAACTGATCATCAGTGGACACCTGCAGAGCACCGAGAGTCTGCAGTCTCACACACATTTTTGCTAATAGGGGGATAAAGAACGTGACATTGCAGTTGCTCACCTGCCTCTCCTGCCACCCAGAAATGTGAGTCCTGGTGTGAACCTCTGGGCTCCTCACCAGGTGCAGGGAAGACCATATGATCCCTCCCTGGTACAGATGCACACATCTGGCTCATTGGAGGCATGGGCCCCGGGGAAGGGAGGACTCCTGAGAGGCCATGGATATCCCTTCCCCACCAGTATGGTGTGTCCAGCTGGTAACTTGAAGGTCTCCAGGGGCACAGGGAGGAGCATAGCCTATGAAGTCAGGCAGTCTTGAGTCTGAACCCTGACTGGGTCACTAGCTAACTCTGAGAAACATTACTAAATCTCTCCTCTATCTCCTCATCTCCAAAAATGGGGAGACTCCTCCTACCTGAAAGGGTTGTCCTAAGGATTAAGGGGGGTTTGCTTGTAAAGCATTAATCCCATGGTAGCCAATCAAATCACCTCCTTTCCTATTCCATGTCATGTGCTCCTTTGAACCTCCCAGTCCAGTCTAGCCCAGGAGGGAGGTCCCAGAGCCAGGGGGTTGAGACCCTGGAGTCAGGGGGCCTGGATTTGAATCCAGGCTCTGCCACTAACTACCTGTGGGACTTGAGGCTCACTGGTAAGAAAAGAAAAGGAAAGGAAAGGAAAGGAAAGGAAAGGAAAGGAAAGGAAAGGAAAGGAAAGGAAAGGAAAGGAAAGGAAAGGAAAGGAAAGGAAAAGGAAAGAAAAAATAAAAGAAAGGAGAGGACGAAAGAAAAGAAAGAAAGAGAAAGAAAGAAAGAAAGAAAGAAAGAAAGAAAGAAAGAAAGAAAGGAAGGAAGGAAGGAAGGAAGAAAGAAAATAAAAGTACTACATATGTGTAAGGGTTGTTGGGGGGATGAAATGAATTAACAGATGAAAGTGTTCCCAACAGTGCCAGACACATAGGAAATCCTCATTAGCTCCGCTGTCGTTGCTATTATATTAGGTGCTCAATAAATGCTACCTAAGTTCAAGTTTATCTACAAGACGTCCTGGGGAAGAGATGGAACCTCCTTTCCACTAGGTCCCCTGAACTGGACACTTTTGAGGTGCTTTTCTCATTTTTATTTCTTTTCTGCAATGTCCCTGAAAGGGACGTGCAAGATGGTGGGCAGATGAGGAACTGGCATTAAAACAAGAAGCAGTCCTCCTTACCTTTCCTAATTCTTGTCCACTAAACTCCATCCTACTCCAGAAAAAGCCCCCATACAGAATAACAGAAAGAGGCCAGGAGGGGATGGGGCTCTGGAGGAGTGTGACCACACCAAGGCATCTGTCACCACAGAAGAGCTCTGCTACTCCAAGTGTGGCCCATGGACAAGCAACATGAGCAGCAAAGAGAGCTCCTCAGAAGTGCAAAGACTGCTCCTCAGAAAAGCTCCCAGAACCACCACCCCCACCCCCAGATCTGTGACTCTAGACTTTAATAAGATGCTCGGGTGATTCATTTACACTTTAAGGTTTTGATAAGCATCTTCATCTGAACAACTAAGGACAAATATCGTGGCCCACTGGATCTGTTGTGAAGGTTACTGGAGCAGGTATATGGCATTGTTTTGTTGAAGCTAAGAGGCTGCACCCACACCTGCTCCTGCTGGGACAGAGTCCTTGTCACTTTTGCTATAGACTACCTAAGACCAGGAAGCCTCAGTGGGAAGGGAGGCCAAGCTGGCCACACAATTCCTAGGAGACCTGCCACACTAACATTTATCAAGCCATAAAGAGGGACACCCTGGAATAGTGCATAGAACACAGCCTCGGAGACTAACAGATAGAACTTTAAGTCCTAGCTCTGTCACCTCCTAGCTATGACTGTGAACAAGTCAGCTCAGCTTTCTGAGCCTCGATTCCCTCACCAGCACAATGGAGATCCTCACAGAGACTCTTGCAGACGGTTGCAAGATAATGTAGGTAAAGCATCTAATACAGCACGTGGCTCATGGGTACTCGATAAAGTAGCACTAGTTACTGTTATAATCAATAAGAATTATTATAATGCCTATGACAAATGTCTGGTTTCCCAGTGAGCATAAGAAGCCTGATCTAGGCAAGTATTTTGTATCTACTCATGGGGAAATAACCTGTCATTGACTCATTATTCAAGCATCTATTAAGCTCCAACTGTATGCAAGGAAGTTTTATGTATCAGAAAGAGCATGGGCTCTGCTGTCAGAAGAGTAGGTTTGAACCTCCAAAGCTCTTCCCTGCTCTAGTATTCTAGGATATGTCAGCTTTCGGTGAAAGGAGAGAAAAGCACCCCAGAGTAGGATCGAATCTAAGTGTCGCCAAGTAAGGAGGATTGTTTCTTTGCTGAGGGAAAAAGATATGACTGGGACAAAAGGGATGAAAGAAGAGAGTGCAGCATGGATCCCCCCCCATCACAGGGAGTAAGGGACAATCCAACCTCCAAGACAGAACTCACAGAGGAGGACCCCTTCTCTCCAAAGGGGAATAATGTTTGATTTTCTATTCTTTGAGGAAGTTAGGATAATGCTCCAGAGCCACAGGTGTCAGACTTAGGTGTGCATCAGTGTCACCCAGAGAGCTTGTTAAATATGTCAGTTACTGAGCTCCAGCCCCTAGAATCAAATTCAGTAGGTCTTAGAATCCATACATTTTACAGATGTTTCTGATGCAAGTGAGAGAAATTCTGCCTTAAGAACTGAAACCCACTTTTTCTGACTGCAAAGTCTATTCTTTCTCTATCACACTAAAGCCCCCTGGAAGGATGATTGGACACATGGATTGGTAGATGGGTGGATGGTCAGAGCAAATGAAAGACAACTACCCTCACCTGGGCCCACAAGGCTGGTGCCCTGCTCTAGGTTGTTTCTACTGTCTCCTTATGGTTCCTGGGAAGGAGCTGAGCTTGGGAGCACTGGCCTAATGATTCTGGGACATTGCTCAATGCTGGCTCAGTATGGTGGAAAGGGAAGGAGCTATAGAATTAGAACACATGTTCAAGTCTAAGCTCTGGTACTCCCTGGTTGTATGACAACATGGAATTCACACCTTTGATGAACCTTGAGTTTCTCCTTTGTAAAAAGAGGATCAAAGTGCCCAACCCACAAGATTATTAGCTACTAAAGTAGAATAAGTGCTAGCTAATTCCCCAGATCAGGACACAACCGCCAGTCCCCACTGCCTTTCCCTCCTGATCTGAAATCCTTAAGGAGGATCCAGTAACCTCTCACATTTATGTACACCTCTTTTTCAGGGACAGAGGTCCCATCTGAGTCTTACAACAGTGTTGTGCCTTCTGTGATGCTCATGGGGGTTATGATTCCCAATTGACAAGTAACTGAAGGATCAGAAAACAAAAAAGTAAAGCCACTAATCCCAGGTCACCTGGCAGCCATTGAGAAGTTATCCATCTCAAGGTTATCTTCTGGTTCTAAGTCTAGGAGGTGTTTCAACTGCTCCCTACTGCCTCCTCCTGAAGAGGGTGCTCTCACGTTAAACCCTAAAATCACCTTTACAGTAGCTTGGGAGTGGGGCAAGGTCACAGCTAAAATTAAACTAGTCCCGAGGCGCCTGGGTGGCTCAGTTGGTTAAGCAACTGCCTTCGGCTCAGGTCATGATCCTGGAGACCTGGGTACAAGTCCCACATCGGGCTCCCTGCTTGGCGGGAAGCCTGCTTCTCCCTCTCTCACTCCCCCTGGTTGTGTTCCCTCTGTAGCTGTGTTTCTCTCTGTCAAATAAATAAAATTTAAAAAAAATTAAATTAAACTGGTCCCTTAACTTTGCCACTAGATTGTAGCTGAAAACATTTGAATGTTCAATGCCCATGCATTTCCAGGACTGCTCGCACTGAGGGCACTTGTGGAAACTCTTGGAATCTTTTCTTCAAGTCTGTTTGGTTGCCTCTTTACCTCTCTGGCCTTCAGAAGGCAGCTGTGTCCTGTTATCAAATAGAGGAGGCTCTGTGAAGGGACAGAGTCTATTTATTCTAACTTGCTCTGTCACCTCTAATGTACTGTTACACAAGTGACTTGCTGTGCGATGCTAGAAAGGAAACAATAAAATGCACGATTAAGAGTGTAGCTAATACCTCTCAGGGAATGGGGTTCTCTGGAGGTCACATTTCCCCAGGAATTCATTGCCTATGGAAAGCTTCCCCAGGGCCTTTATAGGGGAGCTCTGTTGTGGGAGGTCCGTGTTGCCCTTTTCCACATGGAGTTGGGGGCTAGGTGGGAAGTGAGGAGTGGGGAATAGACAAGGAAGCCAGGGACAACTCCACCCAGTGCCCCTCCAAGGTGAGAAGAGACCTGCCCACTTCTTCTGTGGGAGCTGTCTTCCATTATTCTCAAGTCCAACCCTTACTTGAAAGAGCTGTCCTGCTCTGGCTTTTATGTCTCAAATCACCTAAAACAAAACAGCTCCCACTATTCTATTGTTTCTCTGATTTTTAAAAGTGAAGTCCAAGTCTTCCTAATTCTCTCCTTCTTGGAGAGACTAAAGGATTAGGGTCTTCCTTGAATTCTTATAACAAAGACAACTGATAAGAATGACACTTCCCTCCAACCACAAAGGCCCGGGTCTAAGGGCAATATTATTCCTATATTTTCAATAGGTGGGGGTTCCAGGGACCTAGGAAAAGACCACAAGAAGGGAACCCACATGCATGGCATATAGTCATGCACTGGGCTTTTACATGGCTATCTCCAACCTCACACAGCCAGACGTAATAGGTCTTTAAGTCTGGTTAACTTGAAGGAAATATTTTTCCTTGGATTATCTGTGGCCTTCTCTCACAGATCCATGAGGTAGAGAAAAGTCTAATGGCACCATCTGCAACAGCAGGATGTGACACAGGCCTCCTGAGGACTGTAGCAGGAAAATGAGATCTCTCTCAAGAAGCTGCATCCAAGTACCTACCCAGTGGTCCTTGACCCCACTCTTGGGGGAACCCATTCACAGAATGCCATAATAAAGACACACTGGGAAAAAGGAGGTACTGGGTAAGTTGTGGAGCAGAAAAGGTGGGTTTTAGTTCTTTTGTTCTCTCAAGCCTGGGAGTCTTGTTCTCCCTCCTGCCTCACTTGCACCCTGTCGCTAAACCTACCCTTTTCTTCAAGGATCCTAATGATACACTAGGATACTAATGCCACATGGTCCATCTGATAAATTCATCTGAGTTCCTGGAGATGAGCAATGGAGTCAGGGAAGCAGCATTAACGGTAGCCTTCTGGAGGTGAAATCAGCTCCTGGCATGCAACCCTCAGGGATTCCACCCTGGACGCTTCAAGCCAACAGGGATGAAGACCAACCCATAGGGAGAAGGGGCCATGTGTCATCTTTCAAATCACATCCTGGTATGATGGGGAACCATCCTGCAGGTTCCTGGGACTCCAAACCATTGGCATATGCCCTAACAGAATTCCCTTACCACCTCTCACCCTCTGAGACACCTCTGCTGAGCCTTAACAGAGGTCTTGTGCCTGTATATCCTCCATACAGCCAGCGCAAGGTGCCGATATGACTGCCTCCCAAGACTTGGCCTCTTCTTTGGAGCCTGCTCTTCTATCGTATCCTCAGCCCCTGCTATCATCACCATATCCAGCCACAGGGACAGGTGGGTGAAAATGCAACCCCACTTACCCTCACACCCTCCCAGCCAAGGAAGATTTCCAGGAGCTCATGGACCTCAATGGTTGAATGCTTCATTATAAAGGGGATCCATCCCCAGGAAAGGCTGAAGAGTGGAGCCAGGCCAGCCTCCTTGTGAGATAGAAGAGGCTGGGGCCCCAGGTTAAGAGAGCTCCAGCAGAGCGGCTGCTCAGTCTGGAGCCAGAGAAGTGACCAAAAGGCCAGAGCTTCAGAGAGGAGGGACAGCCTACATGGACATTGCAGGTGTCCCTTGCTTTAAGAGAGAGATCAGTTAGGTGTTATCTTATGTGTAATAAAAGGAACCTGCATTTGATTTAAAAAAAAAAAAAAAAGAGTGACCATGGGGTTCTCTGACTAGTGACCACGCCCACCCTTGCTGGACCCCCACTGAACACACTCAAGTTTGGGGTCAGCTCTGCAGGCATCAGTGCACCCATACTGCACTGTCCCAGGAATCCAAGGGCACCAAGAAGGCTTCAAGGCAGCCCGGGCTGGATGGATCTTAAGGCATGGCTCTGCTAAACAAACCTGAAGGCTCTTGCTGGAAGTAACAGCGGAAGGGCCCGGATGCAAATGGTGCCAAGTCAGCCCAGCTAGCATAGGACTAGGCACAGCACATTGCCCAGCCCTTCATGTATGTAATTTGGGGGCATCTCAGGCAGCCCAGGATGGCTTGGAGCTGCCAGTGGGGTGGGGGAGATGCACTAAGAGCTCAGAGCAGAAGGCACAAAGGCCAGGGAAAGGCGCTGGAGAAGAGACAACCAGGGGAAGACCAAAAGTAGGGGGCTCCATGGGACCTGCGTTTCCACACCTAAACTTACAGCTTCGCCCAGGCTGACTTTAAGCCGACCTTCAGCAGCGCTTCTTAACAATGTACGCCGGGCCATCGCTGGTAAATCTTTATTAATTTTAATTGGCGGCACCCATTTATAAGAACCATTAAAAAGGATAAATTGAGCCCATCCGGCGTAATGTCTTTTGTTAATTAGTTTGTCAGCACTGTTTTAATATCCCCTAATGACTTCATATTTCAGACCTGACATTAAAGGAGACGCTGTGAGAAAGGAAATGGTCTTATCACAGTGTACGGTAACGTTTTTCTTTTTTGAACAAAAAGTGTCCTTCCAAACGCTGACCAAGGTTAGATGTCATTTAATTCTCAAAGGTGGGTGCCTGAGGACTTCTGAGACCCTCTATTCTGTATCCAAGTCCCGCCACCCCCATCAGTTCTCAACATGCCTCTCTTCCAACCATCTCGGGCATTCCCCAAACACTCATTCATTTCTTCCCCCCTTCCTTCCTTCCTTCATTCAACAAACATTTATCAAGCTCCTCAGAATCAGGGAAATAAGTGGGGATGAAGTCAAGTAAGATAGAGATACTTTCCAGAAAAAAAGACCAAAAACTTCTCATTCTCCATCCTGTAGAGGATTTCTATCACAAATTCAAGGCCATCGGTTTTGTTTGGGCAGGAAACAAAATATGGAAGGGAAGAGAAAGAAAGACAAATAATTCAGATGGGCCTTGACTATTGATCCCAGCCGCTTATACTCTAAAATCAAGTGAAAAACAACACTGGCGCCAAGCTGGTCTCCCAAGGAAGGGACACAGGGTTTGAAGACAGAGGCAGAGAGACACCTCTGGATCTGCTTAACCCACCTCAGAGGAGGCTCAGAGGAGAGGGGACAAGACGAGAATCACTGAAACACCGGAAGCTTTTAGAACTATTTACACACTTCTAAAATCTAAACAAAAGAAGGAAATTAAGCTTTCTAATGTGCAATGAAAGGTTTTGTGCCCTCCCTCTGTGCTGGTCCATGTGCCCACAGGCCACTATGATTCCAGGTGAGGGGTGAGGCGTGTTAGCTCTCTGCATGTGGTCCCGCCTCAGCTTACCTTCGCCTCATGCAGCAAACTCCCAGGTAATATCATTGGGGTTGAACCGAATTACTCTCACAAAAGCACAATTAGAAATTGCAGCTTAAACCATAAGTTGACATGAAAAATGACAGGCGAAACTTCTCCCAATCCTGGTACAAGCTCTTTGTCAACCATATGATGAGGTAAAAATAATGTTGATCTAATCGCATCTGACAAGCAATTGGCAAAAAAAAAAAAAGTATGAAAAATTATCGAGAAGACTCTATGAAATGTGGATTTACATCTATTATTATCCACAGTAAACTGCTCTAGGCATATTCTGTGCCTGGAGGTATTACCTAATGACCATGGAACTAATTTATGTTTTATGGGTAAATAAATGGACATGAATGGAGGCTCACACGTGTTCAAAAACCTTCCTATTGACAGGGTTTGCAGCCATAAGTCTGGAGACCACCCAAGTGTGGAACTCTGGGCAAGTAATTAGGCCTCTGGATCCTCAGTTTCCTCATCTGTAAAATGGCAGTAATTCTTTGTAGGCTTGTTCTAATGACCAGAAATGAAACATTTAAAGGGTCCATCATGGAGTCTGATGTAGGCACATCACAGAAGAAGCTATCCTCCTCAACATCTGTACAGACTACAGTGACTACTGAATCCCTGAAGATTAAAAAAAAAGGAAAGCAAAAAACCCCAAGTCCTGTTAAAAGAGGCAGTAAGAGTTTCTTGCAGGACTTGATCCTCTGGAGATCCTTTCTCGAACTTTCTCCTCTCCTACATCTTATGGACCCCATAGGGAGGGCCCCAGCAACTCCAGCACATAGATCATGCATATGAATGAAAAGAGCTTCAAGTGGACCACAGTCTAAAGGAATGGACACTTATCAGCACCATAAGGAATAATTGCTTTGTAGGAAGGTGGGCAGAAATGTAGATATCTTTAGGTGAAATTTTGCATCTGTGTGTTACTGTGCCTAAAATAGCACTTTGGCAGTGTATTCCTTGGGTTCTTGCAGGGTCTTCTGTCTTAAGAGGTCCTCTGATGAAAAGCAAATGTCCATGAGGGAGCAGATGCATTAGGACTCAACTAACATCTAAAAGGATATTTACCAAAAAAGGCTAAAGGATGAATGGGGGTGGAATCCCAGGACTCTCTTTAACATTACTTACACCCAGCTTTGCTGAGACTAGCCCTCCGTCTTGAGGAGGGAATTATTTGCCTTTGAATATCTACACCTTCTCCTCTTCCTGCCTATCTCCTTTCGATTCTCCCACCCTCTCCAGTCTCCTCTCCCAGCAGATACAAACACAGACATACAGACACACACACATGCCCCAAAGCTACTAGAGCTCTGAATTAAGAAAAAAAAAGATTAAAAGATTAGGATAAGAACAAAGTTTGGAAAAAACTGCTAGACTCTAATATAGAACAAAATTGAAAGAAAAATAAGTTGTATTATGTGTGTACATGGATGTGTATAGTTTACAACTTTCTGCAACAACTAATTCCCTCATTCTCCCAAAACAAACTCTATGTGCACATACTCTGAACTAGACCTTGTGCTAAGTGCCAAGGATACTAAGATGATTAAGAAAAAGAATCTTTGCCTTCAAGGAGATCACCATTTAGGCGGCAACACTAACATGTACACCATTATGGATAATTTGTCATACATTTTAAAAGAGGTGACGAGACAGGGACTCACCTGTTCCTTTGGAGAAGTAGGTTTGGGAAAGGCTTCATAATGGGAGTTTCCCATAAACTCCATAGCTGTTAAAACATTTTTTTTTTTTTACTGTTCAGTGTATCATAGAGGAAAGGGTATAAAATGACATCCATGGGGATTAAAGAGTACACTCGCTTGATAAGTACCAGGTGATGTATGAAAGTGTCAAATCACTATATCGTAGGCCCAAAACTAATATAACACTGCATGTTAACTATACTGGAATTAAAATTAAAAAACAAAAACAATAAAAGTAATCCATGAACATCTGTAAACCCACTACCCAGCCTAAGAAATACAACAGTTTCTGTATCTCTGAAGTCCCTCTACGTGTCCCTTTCTGATTCCCTCTGTATGTTTTATTCATCAGCCCTTCGTTTTCACTGAAAAATTTACCACATATATATGCAGCACGAAACTATATACTATTGTGGTTTATTTTGTCTTAAATTTATGTAAATGGAATAATACAGTATTATTATTCTGAGACATGGTATTTTTTTACTTGACCTTTTGTTTTTTTGAGAATTATCTATATTCATGAATGTAGCCACAGTTAGGTTTTTTTTGGTGTTGCATGAACAGATCCTCGTTTACTGATCTATTTCACTACTGATAATTATTCAGTTGTTTCCAGTTTTTTTTGCTATTATAAACAGAGATACTATGAGCATTCTTCTTAAGTCCCCTCTAAAGAGGAACTATTGAGCTGTGGCTGGTACACAGGAATGCATTTGGCTTAAACATTGACTTTGTATCCAATAACTTAGCTAATTGCTCTTACTAATGCTAAAATGTTATCTGTAGCCAGTTTGATATTTTTTCATAGACAAGCATATTATCTGAAAATGCCAGTTTCTTTCAAATTCTTATATAGTCTTATCTTGCAATTGTTAAGACCTCTAATGTGATGTTCGGAAGTGATCAAAGCTGATATCTATATCTAGCTTCTGACTTTAAAGAAAATGCTTTCAACATTTACCATTAATTATGTCGCCATAAGATTTGTTTTTAAGATTTTATTTATTTATTTGACAGAGAGAGAGAGATCACAAGTAGGCAGAGAGGCAGGCAGAGAGAGAGGAGGAAGCAGGCTCCCTGCCCAGCCGAGAGCCCGATGCGGGCCTCAATCCCAGGACCTTGAGATCATGACCTGAGCTGAAGGCAGAGGCTTTAACCCACTAAGCCACCCAGGTTCCCAGATTTTAAATATATTAAGTTTTCTTTATTAGGTTAAGGAAGTGTCTTCCTATTCATAATTTGCTAAGTTTTAATCATGATTACATTTTTTAACTTTTTTAATTTAAATTTTAGTTAGTTAACATGCAATGCAATATTGGTTTCTGAAGTAGAATTCAGCAATTCATCACTTACGGACAAGACCCAGTGCTCATCACAAGTGCCCTCTCTATTACCTATCACTCATCTCATCTAGCCCATTCCCCACCCACTTCCCTCCATCAACTCTCAGTTTTCTCTCTATCATTGAGTCTCTTATGGTTTGTCTCCCTCTCTCCTTCCCCCTCCCCATGTTCATATGTTTTAGTTTCTTAAATTCCACATGGATATGAGCAAAATCATATGGTCTGACTTATTTCATTTAGCATACTACCTTCCAGTTCCACCCACATCGTCGCAAATAGGCAAGATTCCACTCTTTTTGATGACTGAGTAATATTTCTGTGTGTGTGTGTGTGTGTGTGTGTGTGTGTGTACCACATTAAACCAACCTTGCATTCTTAGGATAAACCCAATTGGTCATTACGCATGTCATGAATGTAAAGTATTTTGAACTATTTCAGTACCTTTCAATCCTAGCGGGCAGTGTTTTTGTCAATACAATTCTCATAAAGTCTTTGTGGGTTTCCAGTTTATCTAATTCTTTTCTGTTTTATGTATAGAGCCACATTCAAAATTCTTTTTTAGATAGGCCTCTCACTATTTTTGGCAACTTAAAACCCTTTTGTCTGGCTGCAAAGGTCTAATAGGAACCAACACAAAACTTCAGAGATCTTATCTAGGGATCCTATAGCCACACTCTTGACTTGATATTTTACCCTGAGGCTGCTATTTACTTAGAAGATAATATACTGGCTTGAAGGACTGGAATTAAGATGTGGTTTATTTTACAGCATATTAAGTCCTGGCTTCTCTACCGTCACCTTAAATTCTTGCAAATGGAACAACTCTTTTCTTAGCCTTTCTCTCTCTTCCCACACTGTATCATACACAGCCAAAACAAACTGACACTTTCAACTTTCTGACTGGAAATGGTCTTATTGAGTCTGGTTTCTCTGCATGCTCAACCAGCATTTAATATTGTCACTAATTTGTATTGTAGCTGTTCTAATATATGTGTCATAGTTTCTCATTATACTTTTCATTTGCCTTTCCTTGAGGTTCATGTTACTGAACACCTTTTTATATGTCGATTTTCCATCTATACAGGTTTTTCAGTGAAATGTCTCTTCATGGCTTTTATCCATTTTCTAATTGAAGTGTTGGCTTTTTTATTGTTGCGTGTTGAGAGTTTTGCTTTTTTGTAATACAGTTGGCCCTTGAATAACATGGGTTTGAACTGCACAAGTTCACTTGTCTGTGGATTTTTTTTGTTACAGCACTGTAAATGTATTTTCTCTTCCTTATTATTTTTTCTTTTTTTCTTATTACTTTCTTTCTTAATAACAGTTTCTTTTCTCCAGCTTACTTTATTGTAAAATACAATCTATTACACATATAACATGCAAAATATGGGTTGATCGACTGTTTATGTTATCAGTAACATTATATGTTACCAATAACATATCAGTTTAACTCCAGTCAAATCTTGGTTAAGGTTTGGGGCAGTCAAAAGTTATACATGAATTTTTTCACTGTGTGAGGTATTGCCACCCTTAATCCCAATGTTGTTCAAGGGTCAACTGTATATTCTAAATACTAGTCCTTTGTGTACTATGTAGTTTGCAAGTATTTTTTCCCTGTCTATAGCTTATTTTTTTATCTTATTGACAAGGTCAAAAAGAAATTTTTTGCAGAGATTTTTTATTTTTCTGAAGTCTGATTTATTGACTGTTTCTATTATGGACCATGCATGCTATTGGTATCATATCTAAGAACTTTTGACCAAGACCTAGGTCCCAAAGATTTTTTCCTATGTTATCTTCTAAAAGCTTTGTAACTTTACATTTAAATATATACTCCATTTTGAGTTCATTTTATAATGTATGAAATAAGGCAGGCTTTATTTTTTGGCCTATAAATGTCCAGTTTCTCCAGAACCATTTTTTAATGTTAAGGGTCTCTGAATCTTATTCATATCCTCTGTTTTAGGAACACTTTCCCACCACTCCAGGGGAGAAAAAGGGGGTACTACCTCATTACAGCCAGATGGGAGTGGAAATTCAAGTTCCTCAGTCTGCCTGCTCTGACACCTGGAAGTGAAACACATCCTTGTTACTGCCAGGTGGGGATAGGAGTCCCCTGTCACCGCACTGAATATCACAACGTGTGGTCACACAATATACACAGTTAGTTATGGTACAGTATCATGCATAGGAGATTTTATAGATAGATGATAGAAGAGATGATAGATCGATAGAAGATAGCTATCTGTATCTGACAAATTTTTATGTATTTTTATTTCCACTTATTTCATTATATTTCCAAATATCTCTTATGATTTCTACTTTGACTTTTGGATGATTAAAGAGTATGCTGTTTAATTTCTGCATATTTGGGGATTTTAAGGTATTTTTCTATTGTTAATTTCTAATTAATTTCCATTTTGATCAGAAAACAAACTGTATAATTCCGATTTTTTTATGTTTATTGGAGTTTGCTTTATGACAGCATGTGTCTATCTTGGTGATGTTCCATGTATACATGAAAAGAATGGGTATTCTTTTCTATAAACAGAAGTGAAGTCAAAGTGATTGATAATATTGATTATATTTTCTATATCTCTATTGACTTTCTGCCTATATGTTATATCAACTACTGAGAGAAATAAATATTCAACAGAAATGTGAATTCATTTATTTATTCTTTTAGTTCTGTCATTTTTGCTTTATGTATTTGGAAGCTCTGTTACTAAATGCATACTCAGGGGCACTTGGGTGGCTCAACCCATAGAGAATGTGACTTTTGATTTTGGGTTGTGAGTTCAAGCCCCACATTGGACATAAAGCTTACTTTAAAAAAAATGCACACTCATTTAGTGTCCTGTCTTCTTGATGACTTGACCCCTTTATCATTATGAAGTGTCCCTCTTTATGCCTGGCAATATTCTTTGTTCTGAAATCTACTTTGTTTGATATGTAATATAGCCACTCCAACTTTCATATGATTACTATTTTCAGAATGGTATATATTTTTTCTTTTACTTTAAATAATCTGTATTTTTATTTTTTTTAAGATTTTATTTATTTATTTATTTGAGAGAGAGAAAGCACAAGCAGTGGGGAGGGACAGGGGAAGAGGGAGAAGCAGACTTCCCACTGAGGAGGGAGCCCAATGCAGGGCTTGATCCCAGGACCCCAAGATCACAACCTGAGCCAAAGGCAGACACTTAACCAACAGAGCCACCCAACTGCTCCTGTATCTTTATATTTAAAGTGAGTTTCAGGCACCTGGTGGCTCAGTTGGTTAAGCATCTGCATTAGCTCAGGTCCTGATCCCAAGGTCCTGGGATCAAGATCCGCATCAGGCTCCCTACCCAGTGAAGAGCCTGATCTCCCTCTCCTCCCCACTCATGCACTCTCTCTCTCAAATAAATAAAATCTTTTTGAAAAATAAATTAAGTTTCATATAGAGGAAAGATAGTTGTATCTTGTGTTTTATTTAGTCTGACGAACACTGCTTTTTAATTGGAGTGTTTATACCATATATATTTAATGTAATAATCTGTAGCACAGGGTTTAAATTACTATATTGCTTTTTTTCTATTTAACACTTTTTCTTTATTCTTTTTCCCTTTTCATATCTTATTTTGGATTACTTAATTTTTTTTAGTATTCTTTTTTATCTCTTTAATTGGATTGTTAGCTAGACCTTTTTTTCTTACTAGTAACTGAAATATTTACAGTATGCATCTTTAATTTATTGTAATAAATTTTAAATAATATTTTGCCACTTTGTGAGGAGTGTACAAATCTTACAAAAGTATTCTTCCCTGTCTCACTTCTATTCTCTGTCCTCTTGTTTTTATTTTTACATTATTATTGCTTTTGCTTTAAACAATTGTCTTTTAAAGCAATTTAATAAATAAAGTAATATAATAATATATAACATGTATTAGTATGTATTATAATATGAGATACATATTATATAATAAAAGAGAAAAATATACTTTATATTTCACATATTTACCATTCTACATTTCTTAAATTATTTGTGTAGATCCAAGTTTCTGCCTGGTATCATTTTCCTTTCAAGAACTTTAGAACCTTTAGCATTTCTTATGTACAGATCTAATGGCAACAAATATTTCCAGTTTTTGTCTGAAAATGTCTTTATTTCACCTGTATTTTGAAGGATAATTTTGGGTAATATGGAATTTTTGTTTTTCAGCACTGTAGTTCTGGTTTATGTCATTTCTGACAAGAAGATTGTTGTCATTTTTAATCTTCATTTTTTCATGTCATGTGCTCTTTTTTTGGCTAGTTTTAAGATTTTAAGATTTTCACTTATCACTGATTTTCAGTCATTTGTCTTGGTGCTATTTTCTTTGTGTTTATCTTGTTTGGGTTTTGTCAATATTCATGGATATGTTGGTTTGTAATTGTAATCATATTTGGCAAGTTTTCAATCATTTTTTTTTCAAATGCTTTTTACCTCCTCTTCCCTTTTCTTTATTGCGGTGTTCCAACTACACATCAGTAATATCTTGATGTTGTCAAATAAGTTACTAAGGTTCTGCTCACTTTTTCAGTCTTTGTTGCTTCATTTTGGATGGTTTCTATTGCTTTGTATTCAAGTTTACTGATCTTTTCTTCTTTAGTGACTACACTGATGTTAAACTCATTCAGTGATATTTGAATTTCAGTAATTGTAACTATTTGGGGAATCATGATACCTGCCTCAACTCTAACAAAATTGTAGAGATGCAACAAACAAAGGAATTTTGTAACAGTCAGGGTCTCAGAAGGAAAGAAATTTACAACAGAAAAAAGTTAATGCACAAAGTAAGAGAGTACTGAGGAGCCAACAGAGTAGAGTGAGGCAGCTGGAAACTAGAAAAGTAGGAAGCACCATTACCCCTAGGCTGTAAGAACAAAGGGAAAAAGTAGTGTTCCACAGTTTAGAAGCTGGGGTTTCCCAAGAGGGCAGAAGACCAATCATGCAGGAGTTGGAGCTATGGGAGAGACACAGATGCTGCTGGGGATGCATCTTGGGGTGAAGAGGGAGAGGAATACCCTGGCTTCTCTTTTTTCTCACGCTCTAACCTCCCACTAGTGGCCTGGGGGCTTGGGAAACAGAGATCAGCTCCCAGTGTAAAGAGCAGCTTAATAAACCAGAGGGCTCCCAGGCTCAAGGTCAGCCCAGTGTTATCCTTAGAAATACTAATGCCTTATATAAATATTATCTATAATATTACAATATCTGGAGTGAAGCACACATTCACCATCCCTTAAATGATCATTCATTCTAAAATCTCTGTATTATAGATGAGCCAACTGAGGCCCAAAAGAGACTGAAAGGAACTCCACCAGATATACTTATGAAATGTCAAAAAAAATTAAGTATGCAATTATAACTAAAATCATTGCAAGGAGAAACAAGACG
The DNA here is from genome assembly GCA_004023965.1 of Spilogale gracilis. Taxonomy (NCBI): domain Eukaryota; kingdom Metazoa; phylum Chordata; class Mammalia; order Carnivora; family Mephitidae; genus Spilogale; species Spilogale gracilis. The sequence continues at coordinate 103,718 of PITA01000404.1, read as the reverse complement.
TAATGGTTATAAACAATTACCAGTGAGTAATGTGATTCTGAACCCAGGGTCATAAAAAGCATTAGGACCTCCTCCTTGTTTTCTCTCTCCCACCACTCGTTCTGAGGGAAATCAGCTACAACGTTGGAAAGATATACCAGGTGGCTCTAAGGAGAGGCCCATGAGGCAATGAAGCAGCACATCACAGCCAGCAATGAGCCAAGAATTCCTATCAGTGACCCTGAGGTGAAAGCAGTTCGTCCCTCTTCACTCAGGCCTTTAAAGACACAGTCCCAGTGGACACCTTGACCACAGTCTCATGAGAGACCATAAGCCAAAACCACCCAGCTAAGCTGACCCACAGAAACCAAGATAGTAAATGCCTGTTGTCCAAGTCACTATGTTTTAGAAGCATTCATTACCCAGAAATAGATAGTAATACAGTGATTATCACAGGACCTCTTAAAATCCTTTCCTATTTTGTTTCTTGCCACCTTGGTGATCATGGTTGCCCTTGTCCATTCCAACATGATTCAAAATCTCAAAGTAAAAAGGGCTGCATCTTCATTCCTTCTTTTCCAACTCTGTCCCCCCTAGCCAGCAATTGCTAAGCTCCACCGACCCGTGCATACTTGGGAGTGGCAACAGGGCCCCATGACCTTACATACTTGGGCCTTAGGCCCTGGCTAAGTAAAATTATTTGGCTATCCTGCTTCCACAGAGCAATGACGTAGTTACTTGCTTTACATCTGTGTGTCTTGAAGGTCTAAGTCATATTTTTCCAGAACAAGCAGATTCCATCCCTGGGTGAACTGAGAGCTTTCCTAGGACAGCAAACTGGCCCCCTGGGATGACTGATGTGCAGCCTACTGCTCCCCACCCAACACACAGTCACAGAGGTTACACACAATGCACCACTAATCACCGAATAACTGAACTTCTGCTATAAATATGATAGCTGTTCTTGGGGGAAACAGGACTCACCTCTCCTCATGGAAGGTGGGACAGACGACCTAATCTGGAACCTCTGATAATGCCAAGAGGTGTGGACCATGGACATCCCACCTGGGTGACAGCACCCAATTTCCAGGGCCAGCAGGGTGACTGTGCCTGCAGCCCTATGGCCATGTCAGATGGTGAGGCCAGGCAAACAGGGTGTCTAATGTCTGATGGTGGTGATAGCTCTGTGGTCACCAGGGCTAGTCTGTGGTGCCATCCCTGCACTTCTGGCTGCCTCATTCCATATCTGTCCAGACTGATTCCCCAGCCTTCCCAGAGAGCTAAGGGCTTCCCAACAACCTTTCCAAAAGAACTACTTTCTGTAGCTTAGAATGAAAATCTCATATGAGAATGCATTCCCTCCCTAAATCAGACTAACAAAACTTTAATGTAAATTCAAGACTGAGTGATTGAATTTATGAGAACCAAAAATCCCCAAGTTTATTGTCATCATCACCAATTAGTGATTATTTTCCATGACTCGTGCATTGCTGTAAGCAATGCATTACACCAGAAACAATTTTTTTAAGTGTAACCTTCTTTTTCAGGAAAGAAAACAGGTACAAGAAAAAAACCAGAAAACCAAAACAAGAAATGAAATGTAATTTATGAACTGAGTACATAAAGGCACAGTATTCAAAGAAAAAGAGGGGACAGAATAAATGGAAATATTGGTCCTTTATTAGATGTTGACAGGGAGAAATGAGTAGCAGATGACAGAAAAAATACAAAATAACATTCTGAGCTGGTTAGATCTTGGTCAGTATCAAAAAAAAATGATAAGGTGCAGAAAAGTCTAGTTAACACACAGAGGAGGGAAGGACAAAGTTGCAGATAGCTTGAAACCAGGTTAGAAGCAAGAAAATTCATTTGAATGAGCTGTGTTCCTGTAGACAGGGATCTTAGGAAACTAAGAAAAGTCATCTCGAGCTTGCAAACTCAACAAACATGTATAACATGATATTACATTTATGGTGCTGGTGATTTCAGATATCCCACTTTATCCGCACAACTATGCTTTCCAGTAAGAATTCGTATCCCTAATCTATAGGTAAAAAAAACTAAGTTCAAAAGTCATGGGATAGAAATGGCATAGTTGGGGCTGAAATGCCCATTCTGAGCGCATCCTTCCCACAGCTACCTTCCTAGGTGGGGAAATGGAGAGTTGGGGAGAAAGAAACACCCCGGCACCAAATTCAGGGTACCAGAGGCTGGAGGATAGGAGTGTGCTAACTGCTGGCAGAGACAGAGAAGCCAAAAATACACTGGGCCACAAATCAGAACGAGGTCCTTCCCCAACTCTGCAACCTACTAGCTGTGTGCCCTTGGCAAGGTGTACCTTCTGCTCTGGACTTCAGTTTCCTAGTTAAATGAGAGATTGGTCCAGGTGACCTTTGCCATTGCTTCAAATTCTAAGTCCATGATCCTGGACATGACGTGAAAATATAGAGGGGTTCTGAAAAAGCTCATGAAACTTGAGAGATAGTATAGTTCTTCATTTACAGAGCAAATACATATTTATCTGGATTTCTGTTGCTTTGCCCAACATCCTTTCATCTTTCTCAGGATAGCACCCTGCTCCCACCTTCCTGTCTTTCCTTTGATGCACTATCCTTCCCACGGTCCATGGGATTCTGGTAGAGCTGCCAATCACAGTATGGAGCTCCACCTTTGGCCTCTGTGATTGGCCCAAAGGTTGGGCACCTCACCCAAGAAGACCAATCAGAATCTTTCTCTGAATGTTCCTATGGGCATAGAGGGAGAAAAAAATTACTCACTCCTAGGGTTGTAGGGCTAATATAAACCTAGAAATAGCCCCTCCCCACCCTCATCACTGCCACCACCACCCTGCCATATAGATATTGCTTCATGTTTTCACCTCACCGATAAGGCTTATCTAGGGTAGAAGGGAGAAGCAGAGGCAGGGGATAAGGGGAAGAAGGGAGGACCGGCACTGAGGGACATGCCGCTTGAGCACCTGTGACGTGAGCTCCATTCGCATCTTCCTAGCATGTGATTCCCCCAGATTCCACATATTAGGAGGGTATTATTTTCCTGTGGCTGTTGTAATGAAGTACTACAAACTTGGTGGCTTGAAATAACAGAAAAGTATTCTTTCACAGCACTAGAGGCCAGAAGTCTGAAATTAGTGTCCCTGCACCAAAATCATGGTGTCTGCTGGGCAGGGCTCCTTGCTGAGGTTCACGGGAGACTTTGTTCCTGGTTTTTTCTATCTCTGGTGGCTGCCGGCATTCCTTAGCTGGTGGTCGCATCACTCCACTCCAGTCTGCCTCTGTGCTCACATTGTACCCTCCTCTGTCCACATCAAGTCCCCCCATCCCCTGCTTAGTAAGACACATGTAATGGCCTTTAGGGCCCATACTCCAGGATAATCTCCAACTCGCGAGATCCTTAATTTAATCACATCTGCAAAGGCCCTTTCCCCAAATAAGGCAATATTTACAAGTTCCAACGACTATGGCCTGATATCTTTGGATGGCCATATTTAGCTCATCATGGGGTGTAAACTACTTTGAGTTCCATTTCTATTATTTGCTACAGAAAGTGTTGTAACACAATATTTATTGCTTAAAGTTAGGGAAATACCAGATCTAAAGAAGAAAACAAAATCCCATTCCACCCCATCATTCAACGGATGAATGCCTAATGTGGGACATGGACCTGACTTCTGCCCACTCCCTGCCCTCCCAGAGAGTATGATGAAAGAAAGGAAAAACAAGCAAACAAGCAAATATAAATGGCTCTGAACAAAAACATCTTAAGGCTTTCCATCCTTTCCCTAGGCACATTTTTCACTATTAACTTTTTTCACTTGATTTTATATCATTAGCATTAAACATTCTGCAAAAGCAAGGACTCTTCTCAAGCAACAAGTTGAGTCTCTGAGGACTTGTTACACACCAGGATTTCTGCTAAGTGCTTTACTGCATTAGCTCTTTGCATCTACAACCCTATGCAATCCACCCTGCCATTACCCACTTTACAGATGAGGGAACTGAGGCCCAGAGGGGTTACCTGACTTGCCCAAAAATATACAGCTAGCAAGAGCAGATCTGAGATTTAAGCCCTGGTCTCTCAACCACCCAAGGGTGACTTCTGTCTTCTCTTCTCATTTGCCCTGATGGGAAGCCATCATGCCAGAGGGCTCTGGAGCAGTTGCTGGGTTCACAGAGTAGAGAAGCCTGATGAATGGAGGGACACAAAAAGGGATTAGTCAAGAAGGGAGACTGCAGCTCCCGTGACTGATCTTGGGTCTTCTCCTGTCACCCCACCTCTTGGATGTATTTCTTAGAGCACAAGGACCAATAACAGCAGAAACTGAAGAAAAGTGACAGCTGACGAGGGCAGAGGACACTCTCCATTTCCTGAGGCTTCAGAAGGAAGAACTGCCTGGTGTCCTCTGGGGTCACCATACCCCACCTGTTGAGGCCAGTGCAAGAGTCTCCTGATACTGTAGGATGCTTGGGGAGTGCAGTGTCTCCACAAATCGAAGACCCTGACTCACAGAGTGGCCAGTATTGCTAAAGGTGCCTGGTTCACTTATCCACTCAACAGCTACAGAATGCCTTCTCCATGCCCGACTCTACGTGCTATTCTAAGTGCCAAGAGAAACAGTGAAAGAGGGAGAGAGTTGGCTGTTCTCATGGGATTTACCTTCTGGTTGAGGAGGACAGATAACAAATAAATCAACTCACAATGCACCAACTAATACCTGAAGGATGTGTACCAGGGAGTATGTTAGTCAGTGGTCAGGAAAGGAGGGGACATTTCCTCTGAGACCTGAGTGATGCCGAGGACCCACCTACCTCATGAAGATGGGGAGGAGGAGCACCTCAGGCAGTGGCACAGCTGGGGCAAAGATCCTGAGGTAAGAACAAGCGAACAGATAGGAGGACAGCCTGGGGTGCCTGGGTGCCTCAGTCAGTTAAGTGTCTGACTCTCGGTTTTGGCTCAGGTCATGATGTCATGGGTTGTGAGATAGAGCCCTGTGTCAGGCCTCGTGCTCAGCAGGCAGTTGGCCTGAGATTCTCTGTCTCTGCCCCTCCCCTGCCCCCACTTGTGCTCTCTTGCTCTCTCTCTCTCTCAAATAAATAAATTAATTAATTAATAAAATATTGAAAGAAAGAAAACCAGCCAGCCAGCTGGAATGTGATGAGGGGGAAGGAGAATCTGAAGTATTAGAAAACACTGCACCCATGATGGCTGAACTTGTTGACAGTGACTATGACAGATCTTTGTGACCTATGCCCAGAGGGGCTTCCTACATCACATGTGAGAGGATCTTCAGCCACCCCTCTGGTCCAGTGTGTCTCAAATTAAGACACTCCCTCTGGCAGAGAAAAATAAAAGCATATCTCCAGGGTTTCTAGAAGTTTTGATCAAATTTTGTTTCTTGAAGACTTGTGTTTCATTTTTAGATTTAATTTTATATTATATTAATATATATATTATATATTATATTTATATAATATAAATATATATTTTTATATTATATTAAAAGTGATGTTCCCCTACTTCCCATTTACTTTCCTTCTTCCTTCAGGGGTCCTTCAGGTTACCCCTCATGCACCACAAGTAAGTGAAACCATGTGATACTTGACTTTCTCTACTTGGCTTATTTCACTCAGCATAATCTCTTCCAGTCCAGTCCATGTTGCTGCAAAAGTTGGATATTCATCCTTTCTGATGGAGGCATAGTATTCCATTGTATATATCCAGGGAGAAAAACGAAACAACAGAGACTTTGGACACAGAAACAAACTGAGGGACTTGGAGGGATGAGGGTGGAGGGATGGGAGAGCCTGGTGGTGGGTACTGGGGGCACCTATTGCGTGGAGCACTGGGTGTGGGGAATGAGGAATGAATCTTGGAACACTGGGAAAAAAAATTTAAGTAACAATAAAAAAAAAAATGATGTTCCAAATAATCAAATTAAATAAATGCTTGGAGCCAATCACTTGCCATAGGAGGAGAAAAAAAAGCCCAGAAAGATAGGATGAAGTGATTTTCCCAAGTCGGTCCAAGTATTTGTAGAAATGCCAAGTGTTAATGTTTTTGTACTTTCCAAGCATTAGGATTCTAATGGACGGCTATTTCCTGTTGATTGGAGTATATTTTGAGGGCTTGTTTTATACCCTGCCTGACAGGCTCCTCTCTTTCCCAGACAGCCCCTCTGATTTCGTCCTAATCACCGCACTGTCCTTTCAGGCTGTGGGAGATGAAGGGCCTGCCAACCCCATGAAGGGAATGCCTAGGGCCCAAGGCAAAGTCACCCCCTGCCCCATGACCAGCTTTCCCCACAGGCAAGTGAAGCATCTGCAAAACTCATTCTGAGTTCGCCTCTCACAAGGTAAGAGAAGCGACTTCCTCAACCAGGAGAACTAACTGCCATTGCATTAAAATCCCTGCAGCAGCAGACACAAGATTATTGTGCCACTATTTAGAATGTGACTTACAGAGAAGTTGAAATGAAGGGGGAAAACTTAAGTTCTTATGTTAGGTAAAGAAACAAGTGGCAAAATTAAACATACATTAGCAGGGGGATGCATAAAGAAAAAAACTAGAAGTAATTAGACTAAATGGTTAATAGTAGTCCCAAGAAAGTGGAATTGTGGGTAACATGGTGATGGGATGGGGGATTGTGGGTAATATGGGGCTGGAGGGTTGTGGGTAATGGGAGGCGGGGAGTTGTGGGTAATGTGGGGCTGGAGGGTTGTGGGTAACATGGGGCAGGGGGTTGTGGGTAATGTGGGGATGGGGTTGTGGGTAAAGAGGGGATGGGAAGTTGTGGATAATGTAGGGAGGCAGCATTGTGGGCTTTTATGTTTTTTACATTTTCCAAATTTCGTGTGTGTGTGTGTGTGTGTGTGTGTGTGTGGCAATAAACGGAAGATGTCTTTTTCTCAAATTCCCAATTCAGGAGAACACCAATGTGAACATAGAACGCTTTAAGCACTTGAAGATGAGTATCCAGTGTGCTTATAGAGAGAGCTACTGTCGCTGCCAATTAATAGTGATAAAATAGATAAGAATAATTTAAATTAGCAGTTGATTATTTTGAAAAGAGTGCTTCTAAAATTTTCAAACTACCTTCAAGTGGACTAACAGTTCCCATATAATTCTGCTTATATTCCTTATCATTTTGGCCTTTGATAGTTTAAAAGGAAAAGCAGCCTAACCCTTGCCTAAGTTATCACAAATTCACTGAATCCATGTACTATGACGGATCCTTCCACCCTGTCTGCAACAGAGGGGAGACTGCCCTGAAGAAAATGACCAGGAGGCTCTCATCCAAGCTGTCCCCTATCCCCAAACCCCTGGGGGCATCAGTCCAGATGTCCTCCCTTAGGACTCAGTTTTCTATAATATGAGGAACATGCTCAGACATGCTGAAGGTCTCTCAGGGGATTAGGATCAGCTTACTCAGAGCACCTTAGCCAACTGATGAGTCTGATGTACGTTTCTCTAACAGCTGGAAAGCAATGGGAAAATAATTGTTCAATATGTGCTAAAGATCACTCCCTAACTAAGCATGTGGACAAGCTGCAAAAGGAGCCAGATGCCCTTCCTGCTAACTCCAGACTGAAAGGCAGAGCTGTTGGTTCAGCACCAAGGCTTGCCCCTGAGCAAAGCCCTGGGGGACAGGGGAACTGGGTGCCTTCATGGGTCTTCAGTGAGGGAAGGGGGGCCCTCCATATGCTGCTTCTGCAAAGCTTTGACCTCTGCCCTATACACTCTGACCATGGGCCTTCCCCCAAAAAGTTTATTTCACACCCACAAGATGCACCAGAGACCTCCCAGGATGGTACAGGGAAAGCATCCTGGACTTTGATCCTGGTGACCAAGGTTCTAGACCCATCTCTGCCATGTATGGGTCTGTGACTTGGAACATGACAGCACTCAGGTCTCTGCATGGTAGTACAGAATGGTAGAGTGCCTTCCTCACATATGTCCTCAAGTCAGTTGAGATCAGTTTAGTGCATCAAGATCAGAACTTATTGGAAAGGTATGACTTGGAATAGCGGGGACATAGAGATGTGCATCACATGATGGAAGAAACTTGTATTTCAGTTGTTTATGCATAGTGGATGATCACGTTAAAATGATTTCTCATTGTGTACCATGCATGCTCAAGAGAGTCGGAAAGCCCCTGCCATGGCCTCCCAGGGTGAAAGGTGTGAAATCAGACAGCCTGAGTTTGAACGCAGCTCAGCTACTTGCTAGCTGTGTGACTTTGAACAAATTGCTTCACCGCTCTGAGCCTTGGTTTCAACATCTATAAAATCAAGATGATATATTAATGACTTTGTAAGATTGTTGAAAGAATCAAATCCTTCCATCAACAAATTGATATAAAGCCCTAGGACAGTGGCTGCCATTCAGTAAGGGAACAGTAGCTGCTACAGTCTCCTGTGTTGGTCACTAAGGCGCTGGACCAGGAAACAGCTAAGGTCCTTTGGCTCTAACCATAGGCCTTGCTTTTTGAGATGAAAAAGGCTCAGAGAAGTCCTGAGACTGGTCCAAGATCACTTGGCTATTGCTCAGTTCCAAGAGGCCAGTTTGACTTTTCTGAAGCCTTAGCCTTAGCTCTGATCCAGGTGGGCCCAGAGAGCAAGGTGATGAGACACAGCATTGAGAGGGCTTAGGGTTCTTTTACCCAGGCCCTGAGATTTCCAGAGCTTTCCTTTACTCGGAGGCAAGCAGCACTGGAACCCTCTGAAAGCAGACATGTCCTGAGGCATCAAAATGCACTAACTAAACTGTAATAGAAACTGAAGAATGCCAGAGGATTATACCTCCCGGGGCCAGAGCCCCAGTATTGGTAAGATGTGTAGCCAGCAAGCTTGTGTTTTGTTTTTGCTTATTTGTTCCCACAAAGGAAGTCATGTATTTCACAAAATACAAAAAATACAGATCACAGTTTATCAATAGCCTCATAGCATGAATTACACATGGTTAAAAGTTCTTCTACTAGTATGCAATATGCACAGCTTTATAGATATGCCTATCTGGTATATATGTGATATAAACAGTAAACTTCCAAGTATGGTGAGTAAACCTATTTCCTCATAGTTTCACCAGCATTGGATTTTACTAGTTTACATTTGCAAATTTAAGGAACATGCAGGGATACCTATTCTAATTTACTTATCTTTAAATAGTGTATAAGGAGGCTGATCTTTTTTCCCCAGGTGTTTACTTCCTGCTATCCTTTTTTTCCTAACATGCAACCCCTCCTGATCTTTCAAAAAGCAATACTTATTATGTGACTGATATGGACTGAGTTTTATATTAGGTACTAGAAGAGCAATGTTTATCAAATAAATTGAAGACTTATATTGGAAGTAAAATAAATATACTAAGGAGCTTACAGTCTAACTGTTGTTTTTTTAAAAAAATTTTAATATACTTGCATCGTGAGTGAAATGAGTGAAACTTAGATTCCTAGCAGATAACACCCCACAATCCTAGGAAATCTATAACTAGGATACCTAGATGCCTTTTCGTCATCATGTTATCACACTTCACCTGGCGCTAAGTCTAAGTCCAAACTCTAGAGAATGGTTGGCAACATCTAACTTAGGTGGGGCAGAAACCCTCCTCAGAGGGTGTTCCCTTACCCCTCGCTCCTGAGATCCTGCTCAATACATATTATCAGCAGGTTTGCTCGTGAACCCCAGAGCCACAACTCAGCCCAGCAGCCTGGAAATCTGGGTCCCTGAGAACTCTGAGCTATGACCATGCCTTTTCTCTCCAGTGGTCACATCACCCAGTCAGATCATCTCCTTATCAGATGACTCCGATTAACTAGATTGTATTCCCTCAAAATTTGTATATTGAAGCCCTAATCCCTAATACCTTAGAATATGACTTTTTTGGAAATAGGGCCTCTAAGAGGTAATTAACATTAAATGAGTTCGAATGAGTGGGAACCAATCTTATGTGACTACTGTCCTTATGAGAAGAAGAGACCCCAGGTACTCCCACGCATGCAGAAAAAAGGATGTGTGGAGATGGCTGGAAGGTGGCCACCTGCAAGCCTGGAGAGAGGCCTCAGAGGAACCAAACCTGACTTCTTGATCTTGGACCTCCAGTACCCAGAACTGTGAGAAAATAAATTCCTATCATTTAAATTATGGCAGCCTCCACAGATAAATACAACAATCCAACAAGGGCCCAACATTTGGAAACCCCAAAGAATGGGCATCCCTAAAATAAACTTTTGAGGTTTCCCTTCTCAAAGTTTTATCCATCTGAGAGAGATCACTTGCCAGCATCCTTCCTTCCATCATTCGCTCCCAACACCTTAGAACATCTGCTGTGGGTCCGTAGCCACGCATGAAGTCTGCAGATCCTGAGGTCATTGCTTTCACACCCCCAGAGTTCTGTGCATCACCAGCCTCTACCAGCCTTTTGTTCTCCACACCATCCCATCAAATATGGAGGTTATGGGAAGGACCTCTACCTGGAACCAGGCCAGAAAGCACTGAATTAGAGCATCATACATTCTGCCCTTGTTGTCCTTAGCCATTCTATATACAAAGATGACACCAAATTAAAATAGGCCAGGGCTGTCATTTCCCCAGGCCTGTTAATTCAAGGGCATGGCTCTGGAATGGTCATGACGAGAACCACTTTTACCATAACTGTAGCGACTCCAGCAACATGTTTGGGGGTGAATGTCACTTCAAATAAGGTCTAAGCCCATCAACTGTCATTTGCAGCTTTTAACTATGGTTTTCCTTACAGTTCTTTCTCCTATGAAGATTCCTCTATGTCTATGAAGACATCTCTACCAATGACACAGGCCTCAGGACCATATATGAAACTGAGGAAACCAGAGGCAATATCATCTTGGTCGAAATCAACAAGACCACCTCCCAACCATCCCTGTTCTGGAAAAACAGCCCGTTTTTGCCCTGCGGCCAGCAATGCCTTTCGGGGCATGTGGTGTGCTCTACGTGATCAGGATGTTGTCCACAAACCTGAAGAAATATTATATATGTATGACCCCAAAACCCAAATGGAAAAGTCCATCTGCCTCCAGTTCCCAAAGAAGTGGTGAAATACAACTGACCTGTACTATGGTCCAACTGCCCCAAAGCTCTATATATACAAAAGTCTGGTGGCTATGGGACCCACCACAGTGTTTATTTTTATCATGATGGAGGAGGAAGACAACCAGAGAGCCAGGCCATGCCATAGGATAAAATTCCTTGGAACTGTTAATAGGGAAAGTAGGCACACCTGTATTTGTTTGCTTGCTGTGCGTGTTTCTTTTTTTTTTTTTTTTAAGATTTTATTTATCTATGTGAGGGAGAGAAGGGAAGAGAGAGAGAGAGAGCGTGCAAGTAGAAGGAGCAGCCAAGGGAGAGAGAGAAGCAGGCTCCTCGCTGAGCAGGGAGCCCAATGTGGGGCTCGATCCCCAAACCCTGGGACCATGATCTGAGCTAAAAACAGGCGCTTAACCGACTGAGCTATCCAGGTGCCTGTGTGTGTGTGTGTGTGTGTGTGTGTGTGTGTGTGTGTGTGTGTGTGTTTCTTGTGCCTACTTTACACGGGAGGCTTTCTGTAGATGTTTGGTAACCCTGGCTATCTGTTTTTGTCCAGGAGTAAGACATCAAAGTTGATTGGTACCCTGAAACCTAGAAACTGCTCTTCGGTATATACTCAATAAACATGCATATAAATTTATGGATCAAAAGATACTACAAGAATATTATAACAAATCTATTTGCAATAGCCCCAAACTCAAAACTACCTAAAAGTCCATCAATAGTAGAAAGGATTAATAAGCGGTGGTATATAAACACAAGGGATAAAACACCTCAATGAGAATAAACAACCTATAATGATATGCAACAATATGGATGAATCTTCCAAACACAATGTTGAATAAAAGAAACCAGAACCAAAAACACATATGCTATATGACTCCATTAATTTAAGGACAAAACTACTAACTATGAATAGGAAAAATTATTAACCTATGGTATCAGAGGTAAAGACAGTGATTATCCTTGGGTGGGAATGTGAATGTTCCACCTATGCAGAAAGGCAAAAAAACCCAGAAATACACTATAGGGAGAATCTAACATGCCATTCTCAGTATAAGACAGATCAATATTAAGCAAATATTAATATTAAGCAAATATTAAGCAAAGACACAGAAATCTAGACAACCTAATCAACAAGGTCGGCCTTTCAAACAATTTAATCCTGTTTTAAGTTTCATACACGTACACACTAACATGCACACTTTGGATTCTGATTAAAAGAATATTAAATTTATATATAGACTTTATTTTTTAAGATTTTATTTATTTACTTGAGAGACAGAGAGTACAAACAGGGGGAGCAGTAGGCAGAGGGAGAGGGAGAAACAGTCTCCTCACAGAGCAGGGAGCCCACTGGGGGGCTTGATCCCAGGACCCTGAGATCATGACCTGAGCTGAGGGCAGACGTATTACCAATGGAGCCACCCAGGAGCCCCGATATATTAACTTAAAAAGGATTTATATTTCTATAGTAAATCGTCTTATCCATGAATATGGAATGTCTCTATGTTTGTTAGCATAGAGTGAAGCTATTGATTTCTGTATACTTATCTTCCACATAGCCACCTTTCAAAATTCATTATTAATTTTAAGTTATTAATTTTAATCACTTGCTATTAGGCTGGGTTTGCAATCCAATCTGACAAAAAAAGAAATCATTTTCTTTGGTAATATCCACATAGACTATTTCATTTCTTTTCTTAGTTTATAAGTGTGAATCCCCAAATATGTTCAATCTTAGCAATGATAACGGACTCGTCTTATTGGTATTAAGTGGACACTCTCAGGCATGGCCCAGAATCACAAGGAGCCTGTGTCCCTTGGCCCCCATGCTCAGAAGTTACCACAGTCCTGACAATCATCACCCTTCACTCCAGAAACTTACGAAATCCTGGAGCTGCAGGTCCCCCAGGCAGGCCTGGCAATCCTAGTTCTCTCTCTACTCCTTTCTCAGCTCTCTCACCAGCTCTGGCCACCATAGCTCCCCCACCCGACTAGCTTCCCTTTGTCTCCTCCTGTACCCTCCTGTGCTGTCGTGCAGTCTGTCCAGCACACTGCTGAATGAGATTTTAAAGTGCAAATCTGGGGCGCCTGGGTGGCTCAGTTGATTAAGCAACTGCCTTCGGCTCAGGTCAAGATCCCGGAGACCCGGGATCGAGTCCCACATCGGGCTCCCTGCTCGGCGGGAAGCCTGCTTCTCCCTCTCTCACTCCCCCTGCTTGTGTTCCCTCTCTGGCTATGTTTCTCTCTGTCAAATAAATAAAATCTTTAAAAAAAAAAAATAAAGTGCAAATCTGCCATGCCCCTCTTCTTTTCTCCCCACCGTGGGAGGACAAGGGTGGTGCATGCTCATGGGAGTTGGTCCCTGCACGGCTCTACAGCTCCCTCTCATCTACTCATCCACACCGTGAGGGAGAGCCAGCTGCCTCTCAGTCCTCTGGACGTACTCTGCCCCTTCCTGTCCCCACATTTTCACACCTTTTATTACTACCTGAAACACCCCACACACATGCACATGTGCGCACACACACACACACACACACACACACACACATTCTCTTCCTCTCTCCCTAACTCCTGTGTATTACCAGTGTCATTGACTTCCTGGGTGTGTACTCCAGAATTATTTGTTTAATGCCTTCATCTCTAGCCTGTGTATTCTACCAGGGTGGGATGTGTTCATTGCTACCACCCTTAACCCCAGCACCCAGCACAGGGCCTGGCCCAATAACTTTTTTTTAAAAGAATTTATCCATTTATTTTGAGGGAGAGGTAACATGCACATGTGGGGGGAGGGAAGGAAGGGGAGAGAGAATCGCAAGCAGACTCCACAAGGAGCAAAGAGCCCAACATGGCGCTCGATCCCACGACCCAAGATTATGACCTGAGCTGAGCTGGCCATTTAATGGTCTGCGCCATCCAGGTGCCCCTACATTAATAATTATTTAGCCGGCCAGTGAAAATCAGTCTTTCATATTTCACAACCCACCAATTTTGGTTTTATCACCATAAAAGGTGGCTGGACACAAGAGTGCCTTTATTTTTATTTTTTAAAATGCTTTTGGGAGTGCCTGGTGGCTCAGTAGGTTAAGTGTCTGCCTTCAGCTCAGGTCATGATCCCAGGGTCCTGGAATTGAGCCCCAAATCAGGATCTCTGCTCGGCGGGAAGCCTGCTTCTCCTCTCTCTCTGCCTGCTGCTCTGCCTGCTTGTGCACTCTCTCTCTCTCAAAAAAATAAATAAAATCTTTAAAAAAATAAATAGAAATGCTTTTAGCAAGGCACATAGTATTGCAGGTTGTATTCCTTCTAGTCTCGGGGGGGTGCCACTTGGTCGGGTCGTGCAGTTTCCTATCCTCTTTACTAGCCAGGGATAGGTTGTGTGTTGAGTCTGTCATCTTCCCTGATTCAACAGCAAGGCTTTGTGTAGGAGGCAGAAGTCTCAGGACGCCAGAGGATGCCTGTGTTGCTTCCCCAGTCTGCACACACTCGCCCCCAGCACCCCTGCCTTGTCTTCCTTTGAAACCCCGCCATCAGTGCTGCTGCCTAACTCCCACTTGCCCATGCCAGAGCCTCTGCCTGGGCTTTTTGTTCTTTATTGTGTCCCATCCCACAAGTAAACACCCAGGAGTCAACTGGCGGAGTTGGGGGGGGGGTCCAACTGCCCCCCCCCACCTTTTAATGATATACTCAAGCTGGCATCCCTCCCTGGAGCCTGAAGTCTTCAGGCAGAGACAGCATCTTATGGATACCTATCATTTTAGCCTTCCTGTCGGCCTCAATGTGGAGAGCATGGCAAAGCCTGCAGGCATAATTTAAGAACAATTAACTACAAATGCAAGAGGCCTCCCCTCTCATGTTGTCAGACAAACCACAAGTGTATTCTCTGTCCTTGTTCTAATGTAGCCAAGACAGTTAAGTATTGCAACTGTGGCATAAGGAAAACCCCTGTAATTATGGGCTAAGGGGTGAGGAGAAAAGACCTCTCTGGTTCTGGAAGCTCGCCCTAGCTTGAGCAATAGAGCAATATATATATTCCCCACTAGATGGCAGGCTTCCTGCTTCAATTCCTGATCAGTTCAATTTCAAATTGAGAAATGATTCCAGACCAGTACTCCAACAATCCAATCCTCCAAAGTACCCAAACACACTCAGATTCATAGAACGTTAGGGTGGGCAAAAATTTGATTAATTTTTTTTAGCCAAACCTTTCGTTTATAGAAGAAGAAAAGTGAGAGCCCAAGAGGTCCGTAGACCCTGGGTTCACAAATTCTCCCAGGTCATCTTGCTTTTCTGTTATTCCACCCTGCCCCCTGACAAAAGCCATCCAAAAACTGTCCTAAGAAGAGCTATGATACGGGTGGGTTCAGCTTCTGCAGAGCGGTGTTACAGTAAATGCCCTTTAATGGACATGCATCAGACCGACACAGAGAAAACAATTCTTCCACAGACAGTGGGATATGTAACTAGTTTGGGTCTTATGAAAGTGTGGGATCCATTATACAGCTCTATGCTCCCATAAGCCTTATACGACACCTAGCAAAAGGACACATCAAGCATCAGAGGTGGTTGAAGTAAATTAAAGCAGAGTCTTTGAAATCAGCTAGGTGACTTTTATCTAAGGGGCTAGCTTCCCAGGACCTAGACGTCAAAAATGAGACGTTTACACTATCATCTCAATCTCTAACTGCAAAATATAGAGTAATTCGTAGTACAGTGCCAGGAAGGGTGTAGTCAAATGGTTCGACCCCTAAGGGTTCCCTTTCCCTTTTCCAACCACATGTCTGTGTGAGTTCAGACTTTCTTTATATTTTATTTTATTTTAAACAGGCTCTACACCCAATGTGGGGCTTGAACTTATGACCCCAAGATCAAGAATCACACATTTTACTAACTGAGGCAGCCAGGTGCCCAGTGCAGGCTTTCTTTAGAAACTTCAATCAAAACAATATATCATAAAAGACTGAATGAACAAGAGGATATGAAAATCTATGAACTCAACTTTAAAACAAAATTTGTAAAAATGTAAAAATGCCATTATCAAAAATGTCTTTGTTTTGGAAAATACTGTTTGTAAAAATATGTAATGTATATTAACATGTGCTGGATTTTTATAGTTAATTCAAATAAGTATTTTAAATTTCTCAGTTATATTTTCTTTTTTGTTGTTGTTGTTTAAAGATTTTATTTAGTTGACAGAGAGAAACATAGCCAGAGAGGGAACACAAGTAGGGGCAGTGAGAGAGGGAGAAGCAGGCCTCCCGCCGAGCAGGGAGCCCGAGGTGGGACTCGAACCCGGGTCTCTGGGATCATGACCCGAGCCGAAGGCAGTCGCTTAACCAACTGAGTCACCAGGCGCCCCTCTCAGTTATAATTTCTAATATAGTAAGGCAAATATCAACTATCTCATATACACAAAGGTTCTTTGGGGTTCTCACTCACTTGTTGAAGTGTGAAGGCTGACCCAAAAAGTTGAGAACCACTATGGTGGGAGCTTCATTAACCCCTTCATTAGCTCTCTCTCATTTATCTTTCATTCTTCAAAAACAAAAAACTAAATATCTGCTGATGTTAATTTCCTCATTCTCTACAATTAAAAAAAAGATAAAAGAGATTGCCTGAATGTCTAATGTCAGGGGAAAGGATTAACCAAAACACATAAGCTCCATGAACCCAATGGAATTAAATAATATTATTATTAAATATAATAATAAAATGATTATGTGACATAACATTAAAAGTAAAAAAAACATAATTCAGGATGGCCACTAATTATAAAAATGTGAGAGTGGGAACCTAATACATAAAAATAAGAACACTGGGGCGCCTGGGTGGCTCAGTTGGTTGAGCGACTGCCTTCGGCTCAGGTCATGATCCGGGAGACCTGGGATCGAGCCCCACGTCGGGCTCCCTGCTCAGCGGGAAGCCTGCTTCTCCTTCTCTCACTCCCCCTGCTTGTGTTCCCTCTCTAGCTGTGTTTCTCTTTGTCAAATAAATAAATAAACCTTAAAAACAACAAACCAAGAACACTAAATGCCCATCATATTGTGCTCAGACATGAGGTTATGGATGTTGTTTTTCTTTAATTAAACGAGTAGCTGTTATCATGTCACTATGTATCTTTTAAAGCAGCATTTTCAAGGTAGCATTTTCAGACCTGGCTCCCCCAGCCCCACCCCGGGGTCTCCTACAGTAGGGACCTAGAGGCCATCGTCTTTTTCCATTTAACAAGCCAAAAAGCTTCCCAGTTTGAAAGCCAGCTTCCTCCAGCCCAGCCGACTGCAACAGAATTCATTGTCTGAACCACGGGACCAGCCCAGCGGTAAGTCTGTACACATCAGCCCCCAACCACAGCGGTCATGGCGCCACGTAGGAGAGAAGGCGCTGAACGGGAAGTGGGAAGTGGCCAGTGCTTCCCGGCTGTCAGCAAACAAGTGGTCTCTGTGAATGGAACAAAACTGTATCTCTGACCCTGCACTGGCTCTCTAGCACCTCCTTCTCTCCTGCACCAGCCCCCAGCACACACACACACACACACACACACACACACACACACAGAGTGTGGATTTCTGGTTTGCCTCCTTAAGCAAACAGCTTCTGAGGTTTCCAAGTGAAACACATTGCTGGAAGGAGGATGCATGCTTCAAGGAATCCATTCACTGGGTCCCGTGCACATTTTGCCCAACACCCTGTAGGGTCATCATCCTTCTTAACTCCAAATACACTTAGGGTGCTATTTCAGACTCCCTGGACAGGGTAGCATGGTGTGAAAAAAATCCACTGGAGAATGAAAGAGATGATTTTATTCAAGCTAACTGTAACAGGGAGGGCATTCATTAACACAGAGGAACATCTCAGAGAAAAGGAAGGAGGGCCTGTGATTTTGCAGAGGCAAGACAGTGAGGAGAGGGGGAGTGGATGACAAGTTCTCAGTTGAGGTTGAAAGGGGAGGGGAAACAAGCTGAATGTGTGATGGCAGGGAGGGAGGTCCTCTCCAGTCCCAGCCCTCTGGCTGTCTGCCAGCACGGGGCTCAGATCAACTCCAGCACAGTCAATAGGTCACCAAAAATCTGGCCTGTCTTCGTAGCTGAAAGGCGAGGGAATGAACAGTGAGAGTGCGGTCCCAGACACCTCAGGGGAGGGAGAGCACCACAAAGAGAGACCATGCCCAAATCAACATATCTCCAGGAGCTCTTTGGCAGCTGAAATTTTGCTCCCTAAATTCAGAAATCTTTTCCTTCTCCCATCCTAATCCTCTCTCCCTTTCCTTCTCATTTGGCAGGTAGGTGAGAATATTGTTGAAGAAAAACAAGTTCAATTACTTTTAATTCCTCTAAACACACACACACACACACGCGCACGCATAGGGGGCTTGGTTCTGACCTCCTGGAAGAAAACTGGCAATCACCAGTAGATTCCAACAGAATATTTGGAGTTCCTAAACAATGTCTTTTGAAGAGAAAAAAAAAAGTTGAGCTGGTTCAATCACTCCAGTCATGACCTGAAGTTATCATTTTCCTTGACAGCGAGAATAGCCTTTCCCTTAACATCCTCTGTGATAAAGGCGAGCCCTCCTCAGCTGCTCTGCCCCAGAGCCCCTCGTCTCAACAAGTCTGGCCAGATGTGTGCATGTGTTCCGTTCATATAGCACAGAGTTTAAGGACGGAAGAAAAGATGAGCTGTTTCCCCCATGAGTGGATCTTTCCACCCCCGCAGAGAGGGTTTATGCTGTTGGCTGCAGATAAAACAATGGGGGTGGGAGCTGCTTTGGAAATAGGGGGAGGGATGGGGATTTTTCCATCTGGAATCACAAGGCTCTTGGTGGCAGGGCCAGATGGAGCCACAGTCTGTCTGTGGAGACAAAGCTTCTCTGTAAACCGGTCGCGCAAACACAAATAGGATGTTTTTGACAACACAATGGCCAAGAGATAGGAAGCTGAGCTTGGTTATGAAATGGCAAAGGCAGATTGCTCCAACTTTGGTGGATTAAGCCCTGAATGTTAGTCAGCTAGGAGCTTCCTTGAGGGGATGAAAACAAGTTTGTAAAGTTTTGCATTCAAACGGATGTTGGAAAACCAACTCTGTCAGCCAGTCCCCATGCTCTGAACTTGAACCATCTTTCAGCAGGGAGCGCACATGCTTCCTTAATGCACCGGAACAGGGCTGGGACTTAAATTACCGTGAAGAATTTCATAAATGTTGAGTGTCCCTGTCCACACTCTTAATGAACATCCTCTAAGCTGCAGTTCAGCCAAATTCCAAGGTATAATCAGGGATACTAATGATGATATAATATAGATTGCAAGTTTGCTTGAAGCTCCCAACATCTGATTACAGGGATGGTAGCAGATTTCCCAGAGCCCAGGAGATGAAAACCATCTGTCACAGCCTGCTTCCTAAGCTCTTCCTACCAGGAAAGCTCTTTGTGTCACCAAATAATGCCCAAAGGAAGGCCTTCTGGGCCCTCAAAGCCCGTCTTCCAACCAGAGATCACTTAACCAGCTGTGTGCCCTAGAGAAAGTCACTTCCCCCTCTGAGTCTTCCCTAATACGCAGCAGTTGGACATGTCTGGGTGTTTTCAAAAATTTTTAAAGCAATGTAACATTTGGGTTTTTTCCCCAAAGGGAAACTTCAGAATGAAAGTCTCTAATTATCCTATTTTGCTTGGTGGAAGAAGCAATCAGCATGTCAGTGACCAGAGGGACGGAGGGAGATAGGTCAGCTCAGGTGGCCTTAAACCCTCAGCACACTCTCAGTTCTAATGCAATGGATCACTCCCTGCAAATATTAAGCACTTCATAAATGTCGTATGGGAAAAAAATGTGTGCTTCAGTGGAAAACGAGGTATCACTTAGAGCACGCTCTTCCAGGTTATCTCACTATTCTGCTAGGGGACACTTTTATTGCCTTTGAGCTGTTTTACAACTCTGTAAATTGTGGACAACTGATAGCAATGCAAATAATTCTTGTTTACAGACACACAAACAAATTCTCTCCTGTGTGGAGGCTTAATTGACTTCCCTCCCTAACCCAGAAGAGAAAACCAGTGTCAACATGCCATTACTCCATATAAATGTATGCTTCCTTGGCTTCTCATTTGAACTGGTTGTAACATCTCAGCTGCACTCCTTAAAATGAGCTACATGGGGTGCCTGGGTGGCTCAGTCAGTTGAGCGTCTGCCTTCTGCTTAGGTTCATGATCTCACAGTCCTGGGATCGAGCCCTGCATTGAGCTCCTTGCTCAGTGGGTAGTCTGCTTCTCCTTCTCCTTCTGAACCTCCCTGTGATTTCTGCTCTCTCTCAAATGAATAACTTAAAAATCTTAAAAAAAAAAATAATGAGCTAAATGAAGTCTTTAGCATGTGTTTATCTACATGTGAGAATCACTCAGGTTAGCCAATGATCCCCAATAGCATTTATACCCTCCACACAATTGCCTTTAAAAATAAAGAGTTGTTAAAAAAAATAAAAAAATTAAAATTTTAAAAAAATTTTTAAATAATAAAAATAAAGTGTTGTGCAGCAAAGGAAATAGTTGACAAAACAAAAAGACAAACTACTGAATAGAAGAAGACATTTGCACATGTCTTATCAGATAAAGGGCTCACATCCAAAATCTATAAAAAACTTACCACACTCAATATCCAAAAAACAAAAAAATCCAGTCAAGAAATGGGCAGGTGGTGTCTGGATGGTTCAGTTAGTTAAGGGTCTGCCTTCTGCTCAGGTCATGATCCAAGGGTCCTGGAGTAGAGCCTCACATTAGGGCTCCCTGCTCAGGGAGGAGTCTGCTTCTCTCTCTGCCCCTCCTCTCCCCCCGTGCTCCCTCTCTCTCTCTCAAATCATTAAATAAAATCTTTTAAAAGAAAAAAAATGATGATATGAGCAGAAAACATGCACAGACATTTCTCCAAAGAGGACATCCAAATGGCCAGCAGACACATGAAAAAATGCTCAGCATCATTCGACATCAGGGAAATACAAATCAAAATCACAATGAGATACCACCTCACACAAGTCAAAATGGCTAAAATTAACAAGTCAGGGAACGACATATGTTGGAGAGGATGTGGAGAAAGGAGAACCCTCTTACGCTGCTGATGGGAATGCAAAAAAATTTCCAGCCACTCTGGAAAATAGTGTGGAGGTTCCTCAAAAAATTAAAACTAGGGCTACCTATGACCCACCAACTGCAGTATAAGGTATTTATCTAAAGGATACAAAAATAGTGCTTCAAAGGGGCACTTGCACCCCAATATTTATAATAGCAATGTCCACAATAGCCAAACTATAGAAAAATCCCAGATGTCCACTGACAGATGAATGGATAAAGAAGATGTAGTGTATAACGTATATATGTTAATATATTATAATATATTATATTGATAATATATATATTATATTACACACATAATAGAATTATTCAGCCATCAAAGAGAATGAAATCTTGCCACTTGAAATAATGTGAATGGAACTAGAGGGTATTAAGCTAAGCGAGATAAGTCACTCAGAGAAAGGCAATTATCATATGATTTCACTCATATGTGGAATTTAAGAAACAAAACAGATGAACGTAGGGGAAGGAAAAATCAAATAAGATGAAATCAGAGAGGGAGATAAACCATAAAAGACTCAACTCTAGGAAACAAGTCAAGGGTTGCTGGAGAGGAGTAGGGGCATTAAGGAGGGCACATGATATAATGAGCACTGGGGGTTAGAGGCAACTGATGAATCACTGAACTCTACCTCTGCAACTAGTAATACACTATATCTTAATTAAAATCAATTTAAAAGTTTAAAAACAGGTAAATAATTAATTAATTAAAAAATAAAGTGTTGTGCAGGGGGCCCTGGAGGGCGTCGTTGGTTAAGCGTCCAGCTCTTTGTTTTGGCTCAGGTCCTGATCTTGGGGTTGTGAAACTGAGCCCCTTGTCGGGCTCCATGCTCAGCAAGGAGCCTGCTTAAGACTCTCTCTCCCTCTCCCCTCTCCCCTCTGTCT
The DNA here is from genome assembly GCA_004023965.1 of Spilogale gracilis. Lineage (NCBI taxonomy): Eukaryota > Metazoa > Chordata > Mammalia > Carnivora > Mephitidae > Spilogale > Spilogale gracilis. The sequence continues at coordinate 81,665 of PITA01000404.1, read as the reverse complement.
CTCTACTAAATAAATAGACCTTTAGAAAATAATTAAAAACATAAAGTGTTGTGAAAATGCCTTCAGAAAAGTGACATATGAGCCCTGGGAATAAGAAATAAGAGACAAAACAATAGGGTCAGTAGTACCTAGGCTCCCGCAGGTCGGAGAGGTCAGGTGCCCGGAGCAGTAACGCCAATTCAAAATGACAGGGGACTGCGAAGACCCCCTGATGGGAGCCGGGAGCTCAAATAAGAGGAAGCAACCAACCTGACAAGGAAAGAATAGAAATGAGTATTCTGACCTCACTATCCTTCCCCATGGGCCAACTGGATGCAAGAAAGTAAGAGAGAATGCATCCAGCCATATGTGTCAGCAGCCTCCAGGGTCTGGCAGGGTAGAGGGGACACCCCTGTCATTCAGACAGCCAACAAAGGTGTTTGGGGTGGGAGTCAAACCACCCCAGCTCTACACTAACACGACCCTGCAATTCCATTGTCTTCATCAAAATAACTTTACTATTACTCCAGAAGATTCTTGCCCAGGAAAACAAAAGTTGCAAATGACTGTACTGTTCATCCCAGGAACTTCCTAAAAGACAGATCATTTCTCTATAGGAAGCATCAAAAGACAGTTTACACTCCAAGGCTCCTTGAGTCCCTCGGCTGGAAATCCACGCTTTGCTGTGTCCACCAACCCAACTATTTATTACATCATGATTTATTACATCACGATTCTTCCCACTCCTAATCAAACATGTCACATCCATCTTGAAAGAGCCACCTGAAACCAGGCTTCAAAGTCTCAATAAATACCCCAACTCTGCCCTCCCCTGGGTGCTCTCCTCTACCGTGGTGAGCACAGAGCTTGTCCCGCCTTCTCATCACACTGTTTGGTGATGTGGAGGAAACCACATTCAACAGCAAGGAAAAATATTTGGAGGCAATTGTGTATGTGAGCCTGAATTATTCAGGAAGGTTTCCTTCCTGCTCCAGTTCTGTGGGATGACGGCAGAAATATTCTCTTTCTTTTTCTTATGTGGATACAAAATCTAGACTTTGGGGGCTGGCAGGCGTTCAGGAGATGATCTAATCCCTTCCCTCCCTTCTGGATGAAGTCGTGGGGAAGCGCAGAGGCAGTCAGCAAGGACACGGTCTGAATTCAAGTCTGGCAGCTCTAGGCCTGGGCCCTGCACACACACCTTCTCTCCCTCACTCATTCACTTTGAACAACCTTCCCACATGCTGGGCTCTGTGCCTTGGGACAAGCACTCAGAGGCCAGGTCACAGTTTCAGATATCTGCCCCCTTTGCCACCTGCCCCTGGGAAGCAGATCCTGAGCTCCAAATTCTTTCCCCAAGAAAGCAATGAAAGGGCAGAAAGCTGAGACCAGTCCAAGAACTCCCAGCCTCTGACGTCACAGCATTTAGGAAGAACACAGAAGCCTGTAGGTGACAACCTAAACACCAAGCAGAGGCTTTCTCGGGACAGTTGTTGGAGGGGAGAGGATGAGAACAAAACAGGTCCCTATGCTACAGAGCAGCAGAGAGCCCCCACACCTCCCCAGGGCCACATGGACAAGACTGAGGGATGGGTCAGGAGTGAGTAGGGGGATCATTACTTGGACCGAATGCCCTTGCACGTGTAGGTCTTGACACCATTAAGACCCCAAAACTTAAAAAACAAAAAGTGGGAAGTTGGTGCCGTACAGCTGATGAGGCTCCAGGCTTTCTCCCCAGAACTGGATCAGAAGGACAGTGTCTCTTCCCTCTCGGCCTAGACTGATCAAACTGCCAACCAGCACTCAGCATGGCCACTCTGTAGGGTGACTTCCTACCGTGGGGTTGTAAGGAAGCCTTCCACAAAGAGCAGTCCTGAGCAAAATAATGCAGGAATGACAGATGCCCTTGTTGCTTTTAAAATAAGCCCTGATCTTCCCAGCAAATCAAGGGTTAAGAGGAGGTCTTTTAAAGGGAGGGAGGCAGGGAACACATGCAGCCTCACTGGGTGCCCCCCCAACTGGGCCACTGATGTGACCCCGGTCTGACTCTGCAGGTGTTCCCTGCTCCCTGCTGGCTATCGGCCAGATCTCAGACTCCAGCCTTTCCCACTGCGCAGACTTTCAAAGGGGGGAAGGAAGGAAGGGAAAAGGGGGAGGAAAAGAAAGGATCTAAGAGAAGGGAGGTGGGAACTGGTGGGGAAGGGAAAATCCAAGAAGAGGAAACACAATAAGTAACTTATTATGAACTTGTGGCACCTGTGTCCTCAGGGCTTTGGGTCAACTCTTGCCCAGCTGGGCCTCTCACAGGGGCTCAGGAAGGCTGTATGCCAGACCCCCTCAAATTTAGAGCTCCAAGTGAAATGCTGAGAAGCACAGACCTGTGCTTTGAAGACAATGTTCCACCTTCAACTTGAAGTGTGTCCCCATCCCGAATGACTCCAGCCGCAATGCACTTGAGTTGGTACTGTTCCCAACTTCACTGATGGCTGTGGCCAGTTTTAATGGGCTAATCTGTGGAAAGCAAACATTAAAAACAAATTACAAATTTTACAGGGCTGTTTGGGTTCTGCTCTTCGTTGTTTTTTTTTTAATTTACAGGAGACCTTTAAAAACAGAAGTGACCCAAGTCTCCCCCGGACCCTGAGTAGCCCTGATGCCATCTCCCAGGTCTCAGACCCTGGAGGACACCCACACAGACAAGGAAGCCCCACCAAATGTTCGGGAAGGAAGTCATGACACCATAACAGCTCGAGAAAAAATTACTCTGACACTTGTTAAAATGGTAAGGAAGACTTTATTTAAGGCTGTCGCAATAGGTACCAAGACTGTTACAAGAGGGGAGAGAGCTAAGACTCAGCTCTAAACACAACAAGAACAACCAAAGAGCAGGTTGGAGGGTGGGCATTTCTAGGAGGAAACCTCAAGGCCAAGAGTTTCTTGCTCTACCCACTTCATAGGATCCTTGCTGAAGGCAACTAGGGTGACTGAACATCAAGGGTGGGGGGATTCTCTCCAAACTGGTCCGGCAGGGTTCCTGCTACTCTAAATGGGCAAGCCCGGCAAGGGCAGGGCCAAAGTCAAGGCCTGGTCAAGAACAGCGCTCAGAGAACCTGACTCAAATAGATCATGGAGAACCTTTGTCCTTCAGTGATTTTGTCCCAGAGGGTCCCCCAGCTACTGTGACATCCCAAGAACTCATTTTCCTTCATGAGAGACTATAAGGAGGTGAGAAAGGAGACAACTGGGATCCCAACTCTGGGAATATTTTGAGACCCGGCACTGTACCCCAGTTGCTGGTGGCCCACCCAAGAGGCTGGCCTTGACTCTCTCTTCCCAGGAGCTTGCCTGTCAAGGGAGGGGACAAAATGCCAAAGACTTGCCTTCCCAGCCTTCTTTGCAGCTGCAAGCAGCCTTATGACCCGGTTCTGGCCACCAAAACAGGAAAATTCTCCCAAGTCGCTTTTGGGAAATGCTTTCCCATCTGGATGAGAAGTAGGAAGATCCCATGCCTCTTACTAAGGCAGTCGTCCCCCACCATGAGGTGGCAAGCCTGAGAACAGGAAGCATGCTGACGATGGAAGGAGGGGAGCGGGGCCCTTGGTGACATCGCTGAGCTGCCTCACCAACCTGGAACCATCTACACCCAGACTTCTTAATGAGGTGAGATAATTAAATATCTTTTCTGATGCAAACTATTCTTTTGTAGGGGTTCTACAACTTGCAGCCCAAAACATTTCTAATACTCCACACATCTAAGCCTTGGTTTCATCCTTCTTTCTAGATGTTTATAGTCAAGGTAGGGAAACTAGTCATATATACATGTCCTCATGTATTAATTAAACAACATAGAATACAAACAATACAACAAAATAAAAGTAACAGCAACTCTACTCCTAGGCATTTTTCCTCTGAAAAGTCCGAAGATGGGCATCTGGGTGGTTCAGTTGGTTAAGCCACTGCCTTCGGCTCAGGTCATGATCCCGGAGTCCTTGGACCGAGTCCTGCACTGGCCTTCCAGCTCTGCAGGGAGTCTGCTTCTCCCTCTGACCTTCTCCCCTCTCATGCTCTCTCTCACTCTCTCCCTCAAATAAATAAATAAAATCTTAAAAGAAAGAAAAAATCCAAAGATGTGTACCAGATTATAACACATGAGAGAGAAAACGTAGACATACCCTAAACATTTCACAATAGGGGTTGATGTTATAGCTTATACATATATATTGTGAGGTCATTGAAGATGATGCCGCGCTTAAGAAAGGAATTCTCTCTAGACAGTAATCAGAAAAAAAACCAGGTTATATCTTGATAATACATAAATTCCGCCTCGTGCAGAACAGCACCTCTGAGTCTAGGTTATACGCGAAGCTGTCAGCAGCCATTATTGATATGGTGGAATTAGTATTGGTTTTTATTTTCTTTACACTTTTCTGTACCTTTTGTATTTGGTACAATGAACACATAACTTCTTTTATAACAGTTTCACAAAGAATGTTTCAAATTGCAACTGATTGGGAGGACTAGATATCTAACGGAGCACAGTGGAGAGCTTTTAAACATCTACCAACTTGCAAAACAGTATATAGTATGAGGAGGGAGGGTGCAGCGTACCAAAAATAGATCCACAGTCCCACACACAGTTTGTGCCTACTTGGGGAACTAAGACATACGCAGGTGAAATGACCTCATCCACTTCTGCGAACTGTAGAATATTTGTCACATAGACCCTCCTCCCCAGTGACATGATATATATTGAAGTGAAACTAAACTGTATATATTTGCCTTTTACAAAAAAAAAAATTCTACACAGAGATTTTTGTATTATATCTGGTATGGACAGAATGTAATTCAGGCATTGTGAACAGCTTCCAGAATGCTTTCAGGCCTTTTAAATTTGGGTTTATTTTTAGGTTGTTTTTTTTTAATTAATTTATTTGACAGAGAGAGAACACACAAGCAGGGGGAGCATCAGGCAGAGGGAGAAGCAGGCTCTCTGCTGAGCCAGGAGCCTGATGCAAGAGCCTCGATCCCAGGACCCCAAGATCATGACCTGAGCCGAAGGCAAATGCTTCACCAACTGAGCCACCCAGGCGTCCCAGGCCTTTTAAGTTTTGCCTACAAATCATTTGCAAAGTATTTAACACTCTGTCTATAATATAGAACCTAATTCACAACAAAGCCTGTTGTATTTCTTAGAGGTATAAATACATCAGAGGATCTCTCAATTTCTAGAATACTTCCAAATCATAGTGCTATCCCCTTAAACTCTAAGATACTCTGTGATCAGCTCATCACTTACCTGGTGTGACTCTGATTCTCCCCCAGCAACGTAGCTTACTTCCTGAGTTTGACCCTCTTTGCCAGTTTCCCAGTATATCCTAGCAACATAGGTAGATTGCAACAGCATTAAAATGATCAAGATTACATTTAACATTTGAGTACAGAAGATGGCGAGGGCTGGCAGAATATATTACCCCAAAATATGCCACGTTGGTGTGAGGATTAGTTTGAGCTAAAGACCTGAAGAAGAGCAGATGCAAAAAGGTCATTCTGACCTCCCCGTTTCCGGGAAGCAGAAGTTAAGACTCTTGTGTGAAAGCTGCCCTCCCTACCCCAGGAGGAAAGAAACATTATCATCCCCAGGGACAGGGAGTGGAGGCAGAAAGAAATCTGTACAAACAGACCTTTTTAAAGTAATTTATCTTCCTCTAGTCTCCCTGTGTATTTTAGTTACTTTTCCACAATAGCTAGCCTTTGTTCAAGCTAATATATAAGCACCTGGTCCAATCTGCCCTTTGGGTCTTTCATTTTCCTCTGGGGGCTTCCACATATGTGCAAAATTCTGTATGCTTTTCTCCTGTTGATCTGTTTTATGTTAATTTAATTCTCAGGAACAGCCAGAACCCCTAAGAAGGTAGAGGTAAAGTTATGCCTCCCTGACTACGCTCGATGTTTATTTACTGAAACCTTGGGTTCATTGAGCCACCCAAGACCCAGATAATATTGATTCATCCCACTTTTGGTGTCACCTCTGGCATTGAACTGCTTCTGCTGAATTCCTTGACTTTAGGAACCATTCTGCCATCTTGTCTCTGGGCCATTGCTCCTCGTATTAACCCAGGCATTGGCGTCGGACCATTTCCCACACACACACAGGGGCAAGTGTGCTTGTGTGTGCGTGCACGCACGGGCACACCTGTGTGGTCAAGGCTCTATTAAAAATTAATTCACAGCCCTTTCACCTCTTTCCTCCCGCCCTCAAATGTGGGAACTGGGTTCTCTGGTTGCTTTGGCACCTGGTGGCCAATACCTACAGCCTCTCAACTTCTTCTTTATTCATTCACTCAACAAATATTTATTGAAGGCCTACTGTGTGCCAGGCATTATGCTAGGGAAGAAAAACAGTTATGATCCCTAAGTTGAGAGCTCACATACTCTGGTCAAAGACAAACCTTATTCAAGGAATGACAGCATCAGATATAGTTCCTCTAAGTGCTTTTTCCTAACTTGATATTTTGAAATACTTTAGCCTCACAGAGAAATACTATAGAATTCCTACATACCTTTTGTCCAGTTTCCTTCAATAATAACATCCTATATAATCATGGTACAATGATCCAAGCCAAGAAATTTACATGGATATAATACCATTAACTAAGTGATGGCCTTTACTGGATTTCTCTAAGTGCTGGTTATTACATTAATTCTTCAATCTGTAACAATCACAAGAAGTGAATACCATCAGCGCTCATTTTACAGATGCAGAAATTGAGATTCAGAATAGTTAACTTAGCCTGCTGAAGATTCCAGCTTGGAAGTGGCCAAGTGAGGAACACAAATGTAGGCTGCCCAGCTCCAAAGGACCTGCTCCTCCCACTGATCTATATACTGCCTCTTAACATGACCCCGACCAGCCAAAGCAGCTTTTCTTGTTCAAACCTGAAGAAGCTTACTATCATCACACTACAATAAATTACGCTAAGGAGCCAGAAGAAGTTGTAACCCTTGGATGTCATCTTTAGAGCCCAAACATTTGCTTCCAACATCAAAGTTGGCTTCAATAGGCTTCCCAAAGGAAATACTATTGCAACCACTGCGGATGAAACAATGTTCTTTCGGCTAACAAAGGCTGACTTGCAAACATTTCCCTCCCCTGGGAGAGAACTTCAGTTGATACATTTTTTGACTCTCAAAGGAAGTTTCTTTGTAAGAAACTGCAAGAAAGGCAGATGTAGGTCAGACACTGCCAAAACAAAGGCTTCAGAAAACAGTAGCTATCTCTCAAAATCAAACCATTTCCAACAGTCTCACTCCAAGAAACTCAAACCAGAATGAAATATGCCTTCATGAGTCCATCTACAGCAGAGTCATTTGAGATTAACATGGGTTTGTGCTCCTCTGTAGTTGCCCTTGCTCTGCTTTCAAGCAGATAACCAGGCCCTTTGGAGCTGCTTACCTTCTGGATTTTGGAAAGCGGAAGGCATAAGACCTTGTAGTCAATGCCTCCTTCACTATTTTGGGGGGTGGGGCATGGGGTGGGGGGCAAGAAGTAAGGAAAGCAGTGAAGAGCAGTATGCTACATCAAGAGGGGAGCGGGGGTAGCAAAGGGCAGAAGAGAGCCCCCCAGCCTGCAGTGTGGAGCCATGCACCTCTTTCTGGCAAGATCTGACGTGACAGCTGGCTCTCAGGTACACCTAGGTGGGTTGAGCCCCAGGCACCAAAGCTTCAAGTCTTCTCAAGAGTCTCTGGCCCCAAATGTGGCATGGGGGCAGGGGCCTAAAGGGAACAGGGAACCAAGACACAGGGGCCTCAGAATGGCCAGTGGGATCAAGATGGCAGAATATTTCAGATGAGGCTTTAATGCTTATGGTGTTAAGGTATTTGTAGAACCTGGAGGAGGCAGAATGCTGTGGGGAAGAGCCAATAACCACTGAAACTTAACTTCCCATCAATTCAACAAGTGAGAGAAACTCAAGCTGATTTAAAGAACACAAAGAAATGTAATAGTCTCGAACATCTGAGTTTGCGGACTAACACTCACACCAACTATCCATCCATCCATTTGTTCCTCTGACAGAGTTACTGAGCTTCCACAGAAGTCTCGAACACAGAGACGAAACCTGAGGACATGGTGGTTCCCGAGTCGTCCAGTGCTCAGGCACTCAGAGATGTCCACCCTAAATCAAGGACAGGTCACTGCAGGGTCTGTACAGTAAGAGAAGTCACCAGGACGAGCTAGACTATCACAAATGACCCATATTACACAGGTACTCTTTCACTGTGAAGTTATACATAATGTAGCAAGTTTTAAAATTATCTATGGATTTATTCCAATGGAAGAATCACAGATGAAGGCAATGATTTTGCTAGAATTATGTTAATCTTACTGTTATAATAGCAAAACCCTATGAACAGCAAAAATAGTTAATTATAATATATCCACTCCTTGGAACACTGTACAGGCATTAAGAATGATGTTATGGGGATGCCTGGGTGGTTCAGTCACTAAGCATCTGCCTTTGGCTCAGGCTGGGTTCCAGGATCCTGGAATTGAGCCCCACATTAGGCACTCCACTTGGCGGGAGCCTGCTTCTCCCTCTCCCTCTGCCTGCTGCTTCCCCGGCTTGTGCCGCTCTCTCTCTGTGTCAAATAAATAAGTAAATATTCTTTAAAAGAAAAAAAGAATGATGTTATAATTGCTACTTTTAAGACTTATTTATTTATGTATGTATTTATTCATTTAACAGAGAAAGAGAGCGAGAGCGCACCAGCAGGAGGGGGAGAGGGAGAGAGAGAGACTCTGAAGCCGACTCCCCACTGAGTACAGAGACCACACAGGGCTCAATCCCAAGACCCTGAGATCACAACATGAGCTGAAACCAAGAGTTAGATGCTCAATTGACTGGGCCACTCAGGGACCCTAAAGGTGCTGTTTTCTAATTAAAAATAAAGCACTGACCAGTACTTAGAAGAGTATTTGATAACATATAAAGACATGAGCAATGTATTATTTAAAAAAGTGAGCAAGTATGCTCATATTTTTGTAATCATGATGTAAATATATATATAAGCAAATACGATCACATTTTTGAAATGATGACATAAATATGTGTATGTGTAAATGCGTGTTGCATGTACAGGATGCAGGAACACTGGGAGGATATGCAACACAATATTAGAAGTGGTTGTTCCTGCCAAGGCTGCATTCTGACTCTCACGGGCCTTAGGCACTTTTGCCTTCATAGAAAATAATGTTAAAAATTATATTTCACAGTGGCATTGGTATAAAGATAATACAGTCCAGGCTTGATTCATTGTTTTGTGTTCATTATAATAATAATAATAATAATATATAATAATAATATTTCATTTTGAATATGAATGATATTTCATTCAAATGAATAATAATTCATTTTTTCTCCTCATTTTAAGAGAAATTAAAATGAAAATATTCCTGGTGCCAGGCTCTGTGCCTCCAGGGTTGTCAGATGACTCGGCCCTCATTCTGAGTAATGGGGTTACTTGATTTTTATTTCCTTTTTGCTCATCTGCATTTTCTAAATTTTCAATACCCTAAGATTTATTCCACTATTGTAATGAAAAACCATTTGAACAAGAGATGGGTACACATTAAAAAAATGGTCCAGTTTATGCAATGGTTACACATAACACTGAGAGTAAATGCAGCTTCTGGGGGCAACACCCTCCAGGGGCTTTAAAACGTCCCCATCAGGTGCAGCCTGACATCCATAGTTCTAATCCAGTGCAGGCAGTGACTTCCTGTGAGAACCAACCAAGGAGATGAAACCTCTAGTTTTCAGAACAGAGTAGTTCTCTGGCTTACCAAAGAGAATGGGTTCATGCCTTGCCTTTACACCCAGAGTGGACACGACTGGCTTTATTTGTTCAGGGACACAGATGGTTGGCTATGTTCCAGCCATGCTCTCTGGCCAAGTCTGGGAAGCGCTCAGACAAAGAGGACAGGCTTCGTAAATAGGCAGCTAGCCTTCTATAGCCTCATCCATGGCCCAGTATATCATAAACTTGTGCTTTTGGTCAAACTGTGAAGTTTGCCAAAACTTAATAGGTTTGATTTTATAAAGTTGGCCTTTCAAGTATGAATTTTTAATTTATACTTTCATTTATTTATTCATGTGTTTAATAAGTATTGACTAGGCATCTCCTCTGTGCCAGGGATTATTCTAGGAGTGGGCGGTACAGTGGTGAGCAAGACAGCCACAGTCCCTGTTCTCATGCTGCAGGAAGGAGAGATTCCGAACAAGCTGCAGAGTGGCTTGAAAAGGGAGAAGCAAGTGTCCAAGGGACTGCACCCAGTCTAAGGAGCTAGGGATCCAGCCTTCCCAAGGAATGAAAATTTAAACCCAGACCTGGAAGGTAAGTAGGAGTGGGAGGAACAGGAAAAGGGGAGCATCCAGAGGAAGAACAATGTACAGACTAATGCCCAGAATCTAAGTCTGGAGTCTATGAGTCCTAAGCAACTGAAGACATCCAAAAGGGTTGATGAATATGGCAGAAGGCTGGGTAAGAGTGGCAGGCAAGGGCCAGATGTGAAGGACCATCTTATTTAAATCGGTTTAGGAGCTGGGAGTACATCCTTACTCCAATGGGAAGCCTTCCCAGAGCTTTAAGCAAAGGAGTGCTTTGGTGCTGTGTGGAGAATGGACTGCCTAAAACTCCCGCAGTGGCCCTTGGGTCGCTGGTGATGGCTGTTGTATAGCATGAACTCCATGATAAGACTTACTCCAGCCTACTTGAAACAACTGGAAAAAACAAAGAAACAGAGACGGACAGCACACCTCTGTGCTTCCCACGGTCTCCATCCGAGCCTTCAGAACCATACAAACAAGGAAAACCTAAAATAAAGGGGGGCCATAGGAGGAATATCTCACTGTCCTATGTACTAGAGCTTCGTAATACTTCTTGAGTATTCCAGCATACATCTTCCAGTGTTTTCTTTTTCTAGATTATCTTTACTCTTCTTAGCTGTCTGAATTTCCATATGAATTTTAGAATCAGCTTGTCAATTTCCACAAAATATAACCTGCTAGTATTTTTATTGGGTTTCCACTGAATCAAAAAATTGATATGGAGAGAACTGACATCTTTGCAGTAAATGAGTTTTCTCATCTATGAACATGGTGTAGCCCTCCCTGCATTTAGGCTTTCTTTAATTTCTTTCAATAATGATATGCTGTCTCCAGGGAAGAGGTCTTGCGCATGTTCCGTTAAATCTAGCCGTGGATATGTGATGTCTTTAGGTGATTATATGGGTAAATACTAAAAATATTAATTAAAAGAAATGATGTCTGGGGAAAGTACTTTGAAAAATGTAAAACATTATACATACTTGAGATATTCATTCACAGCGACATTACTGAACACATCCTTTTAGAAAGCCAGTTTACACACCCCCGTAAGGCCTTTTTCCCAGTATCTATTGATTAACGAAGATGCTGAGGCTATCCAACCCGAAGAGTCAAAAAACAGTGACATCAGAGGCCAAGAGGAGAGTTACTGGCCTGGAATAAACTTTAAGGAGGGAAAAAACAAAAAACAAAAAAAAAGTTCTCAATCTGAACTTTAATTTTATCCAACAGCCACCAGATGGCCTGGGGGCGGGGGGGGGTAGTTTTTCAAAAAGCACATCATTCAATCAAAACTCAGGGACTGGATACACTCCCTACAAGATCTCACTCAATCTATGAGCTCCTCAGTGGGGGCAGAGGCATTACCTCCCCTCTTCAGGGAAATTCTCATCTGCAAAACAAAGGCCAAGCCTGGCCTCTTCCTGGGATCTGGTCATGCTGGTGCTCTCAGTGCCTCTGAGTCTGAGCTAGTGATTCACACCCCCTTCTCTGAGCCTGGAAAGGGCCTGTCTTCTTGCAGCTTACATTACCTGGGGGGAGGTGTCTGTGCCTGGGGGATGGTAGGGAACTGCAGGTAGCAGGACTGTCAGCTACAAATCAAAAGGATCTTAGAAGCCTGGGGTCTTAGTTTGGGTTCCCCCAAAAGGAGACGCCAAGATAAAGATTTGAGAATAGGTTGCTTATTGAAGAAGTGATCCCAGGAAGTGTATGTGAGCAAATAGGGAAGTGACAGCGAAGAAGGAAGGCCATAGTTTGTTAATGAAACACTTACCACTGAGGGCAGCTGAGGCTCAGTCCTGGGGGGCCCTCGTAGAGACTGCATAGAATGTGCCTCAGAAGTACCCCCTCTAGAGGCAAGGAAGCTCAAGGGTTTATCCATCCACTCCCATCCTCCTTAGTTGAGGATCCCACCAGGGTCTTAACGCCATGGCTCCTCAGGGAGAGACAAAAGGGAGGCCATCAGCAGGCATGGTCATCTCTCTGAGATGAGGGACAGGGATGGAGAGGGCAAGGGAGGTGTGGGCTGCTCCCAGGCGTCTAGTTCCCCGTGATAAGCCCAGAACCTGGTGGGGTTTCAGGAACATAGTAGGCAATAAATATTTGTTGAGCAACTGGATGCTTTATTATCTGGAGATGTCTTTAAAGCTATTCCAAAGTCAACAGAAGAAAGGGCCCTGAGTGTAAACCTGGAAACAGTGGCCTCAAAGCACATTAAGCTGTGTTATTCTGGGCAAGTACCTTCCCCTTCCTGGTCGGTCTTTGAGGTCATAAAGAAGAAATGGACACCTGCAGCCAGCTCCATCAAACTGGGATGAGGCGCCAACAAGAGAAACTCTGCCAAAGTGCTTGGGAAAATCCGAATATGTTAGAACAATTTTTCTTGTGCAAGGAGTCAGGAATAGGGAATGAGGTCTGCAAAAGGAGATTCTGGTCAAGTAGATTCTGAGTCTGTTTCCTCACTTATAAAAGAGGCACTGTGATAACCAGGCCACAACACGTCCCAGAGTGCTGTTCGGGGGTTCAAGAGGCAAGATAATGGATGTGGTGTGCTCCGTTCCCTTCTGAAACTACACTAAAATGAGAGCAAAGGTATGTGTATTTTTAAAAGGCAGGAAGAATCATAAACCCATGATGACAAAGCAACTGTAGAGAAAATGATATCCACACAATTATGGAAGGAGAAAAGTAGATGGTCAATTAGCAAATAGCTTAGCTAGCAGGGAAAATGAAAGACTAAAATTGTGCTGGGGAAATCCAAGAAGAAATGCAGCTTGCTCCAAACGTGAGGCACCAACACCTCGGGAAGTGAGAGTAGAGATGGGCAGAAACAGGAAGACTGGCTGAAAGGCTTTTTAATAACTTAGAGCTCCAAATCCCCTGCTCAGCTCTGGCAGAAACTCTGAGGGGTGGGTCTTACCATTTGGGTGGCGGGGAGTTCGCTGGTTCTGATACACACTCACATTTGAGAAGCGCTGCTTTCAGACGTCCAGCAAACGCGGTCAGGACATTGCTCTATTCCTGACTCTGCTGAAACCTTGGATCCTGACCTCATGAGGTCTGTACCATGGCCTGGCTGTGATGAATGACAGCAGGCCAGGTCACCCTTCTCTCTCATCTCCAGGGATGCCCTGGCTATCCCATCACTCCCTCCCTCTGTCTCCCTCCAGCACAGGATGGAACAAGAGTCCTTTGTGAACCAGAAAGAACATGGTTGTCAAGATACCTTTAAGAGTTTCATCTGCAGGGGTGCCTGGGTGGCTCAGTCGTTAAGCATCTGCCTTTGGCTCAGGTCATGATCCCAGAGTCCTGGGTTTGAGCCCCGCATCGGGCTCCCCGCTCAGCAGGAGGCCTGCTTCTCCCTCTCTCACTCCCCCTGCTTCTGTTCCCTCTCTAGCTGTGTTTCTCTCTGTCAAGTAAATAAATTAAATCTTTTTTAAAAAAAAAAAAAAGAGTTTCATTTACAGTTTGTTTGCACCCGCTGGTCTGACTCGTGGCAGCTAAAATGCCCAAACTTCAGAATGAATGGTCCCAAAGGGATCCTGACCCCCAAGAGAAGGGAGGACACAGATAAAATGACCTCAGAACCCAGCCCCAAATATTGTGCTTACTTATTCTGTGCCTCCTGCAATAATAGAGTGTTATTTCATTGCTGGCAGATGCAAAATAATGAGCCCATTGTGTGCTGACCTGGAGTCCATATGTCCTCCATTTGTCTTGTAGCCTGACTGGACACTCGGCCCCGCTCCCAGGAAGCCCTCCTGATAGCCAAGGGCTGTGCAGACCCGATAACTGCCATTTACTGGGGGAGGATCTGCCAGCATCACCAGAAACACTGTCTTCCTACCCACAACCTTCACAGCCCTCACCACGCCCACCCCAAACCACCAGGCCTGCTGCGGCCAGCTGCTGCCCGTGGATCTCCTGGGAACTCATCCCAGGGGCACACAAAGCCCAGTAGGCTGCCAGATGAGGGAAGGACACTCTTAGAAAGCAGTAGCATACAGAGGTTAAGAGAGGCGACTCAGCAAGGCCTGGGTTCAAATCCTCCCTCTACCACTTTGCATACGTATGAACTTGGGCATGTCGCTTCCCCCTCTTCTGGCTGGCTGCCATCTCCTGCATGGAACGGGGGTGGCATGAACCCCCACCTCTTGGGGTGCTGTGAGGGCTAAATGAATTAACCACTATAAGCTCTTAACACAGAGCCACACTCCAAGTGAGTGCTGGAGGAGCATACTTGGTGATGGTGATGGCTGGTGAAACAGATTCTCTACCAGCCCCTAGCACACCCCAGAAAGGGAATAGGGGCCAGAAGATGCAAATAGGCATTAACTGCAGGCTGAACAAACAGAGGCCAGGAAGGACCTGGCTCCCGAGGACATCTGCAATCCACATGTCCCCCCCGCAGTCCCATGGCAACTTGATGCGGTTATTTGCTTTGTGTGCTGACGCAAGCAAGCCGCGGGGCCAAGGGGAAGACCAAAGTGGAAAACCTAAGTGGAAACTGTCTAATGGAAAAATCACGAAGCAAATGACTATTTTCTTCCTGTCTTCAATTGCCCAAATCCTTGTCTTATCTACAGGATTCTCATAGGCCCAGGTGGAAGATCATTTCTCTCCTACAACCTGCAATCCTATGCCGGGAGTCACAATAAGGGACTTGCTACTACTGGTATCTCCTGGAAAGAGGCCCCAGAAGCTGCTTAGCCTCCTGCCAGGCAAAGGCATTCCCCGCAACACAAGCTTGTGCAGCCCCAAGTAGCAATGGTGCCTACAGCCAAACGCCGTAGGCACCAAATGCCCAAATTAAAGCGAAGCTCTCCCTTCTCTATGTTCTGCACAACCCCTCTTTGAGCTTGTATTGGGGCACTGGCCTGACTCTGCCAGGTACCTAGTTAGCTAGCGGTATCCTGGAACAGTGGGTAGGACCCAGGCTCTGACTCCCGGCCCAGCCACTCAAGGGCTAAAACCCAGAAACATCATTTAGCTTCTCTGAGACCATTTCCTCATTTGAAAAATGGAGAATTAGAATCCTTATTTGCAAGCTTAGGGACAGGGTTACATAGAAAGCTGTGCGGAACCTGTGGCATGTGGCAAGTTCCAACCAAGTTATTGGGACATGTCTCGCTAGATACAACCCAGAAGGTCAAGTAATGTCCTACATATATCTGCATCCTAGGCCATACCATGCACGTAGTAGGTGCTCAGAAATTGCTGAACTGAAGTGAAGTCTTCCCTGGAAGCCAAGGATTAAGAAATAAGCCCAGCCCATCTCAGGGACTTATACAAGGCCCTACCATTTTAAATGGCTTTGATTTAGACTTCAGGATACACCAACATCTCAGCCTCTGTGTGTCCCTGCCACCAAGTCTCAGGCACTTCCATTGAGTGGAGGGGCTGACACTGGCCTTCTGATTCTTTCTGGGACTACCAGAGCCTTGGGCCCTGCTTAGGAGCAACCACAGCTGCCCAGTCATTTCTGGCAGACCAACTCAATAACCTGCCCCCTCGCGCCCCCCACCAAACACCTGCTCTAGGGCACGTGGAAGAAAGTCAAAGGAAATGCCAGTTTCCTAACGGGAAGGACACATGTCTGGAGGAGTGTGATCTGTCTGGAAAATGAGAAGGGTCATCCTCCCAACCTTCAGATTGAATGGGGACTTCCTAAACACACATCCAGTCCACACCCAACTACTGACACAGCTCAGCCACACGCAGAAGCAAACCTGAAAATACCATCTCTACCTCTTACCACATCAAAGCTGTCCAAAGCTCATCTATGCCCCCCTTTCCCCCTGCTAATGAAGACATTAGGGAAGTCGTACTGGGTCAGGAGGGAGACCTGACTGCAAGTGTGATCCCAGCCTCTACCTGCAATTGAAAGTAAGTCCCATTAGCTCACTGAGCCTCAGTTTCCCATCTGTAAAATGAAACCCAGAAATATCTCTAAGGGTCTTCTGGCTGTGATATTCTATGCTCTTTCTATGGCCAGTCGTGGCTTGGCTGAGACCTGCTGAATACCATCCACACAAGCCCCAATGCATTCCAACGGCAGCGGGCAGCCCTTTCTGCTCTCCAAGGCCAGGATCTCCTATTACTATATGAGATGGCCCGCAGAGAATGGCAGGGGAGACATATCTCCCCCACTGTTCAAGTCACTTAGAATGGACACAGTGAGTCCTGTCCCTTCCCAGCCCCCCAGGGCCAGGCCAGGCTGCCCAGGAAGCTTCTCCAAGCATATATCGTAATTGGTGGGCATCTAAGAGCTCACTGTTCCAGGTACAACACTGTTCTTAGCTGCTTCCTCTAAATCCCTTGCTTGGTAAAAGGAATCCAGACACAACCATTACGTAAAAGGAGAACTCCACCCCAACCCCCTCTGTTTTATTCTTGAATCCCCCTTCCCTCCAGGTCCCCAGTACTCTCACTGAACACAGTGCTTGGGTCACATTAGCTCCAGGGTGATCCCTGACACACAAAGGACTGCAGGTCACCACCACAGAGCTTTCTTCCCTCCGTGGATTGAGCACCATGCCCCTGTCTGCGGGCTGCCTTGTCCTCTTGGCTATGGCGTAGGTGCTGGGTGGCCAAGGGGAAAGAGTAAGAAATCTGGAGTTGGAATCCCAGCTGTACCAATTTGGACAAATTATAATCCTTATCCTCTTTGCATCTGGTGTCAGCAAAACTCACTCTGTAACAGTGTCCTGAGGATGAAATGAAACTGCATATAAAGTGCCTGACCTACACTAGATACTGAGAACAGGAACTCTTTTTATAAGCATTTCCCCAGGTTGCTGAGTAAGGCACGTACAGGCCCCAAATATGCAAATAGTTTGAGAGAGAAGTGATTTAAAACCAGAAGTCCCTTCAGCATTTTATTTGAAGTGAACTGGATTCTCTTTGGGTTAAGGAAGAGTTAACCTGTTCTTCCCTAAGAATTTTGCATTTGATCAGATAGATGCCAAGCCCAACAACACATTCACATCACTGGGGAAGCATTTCCACCCTAAGGGTCTGCCAGCCCCATCCCAAACCACTTTCAGCAGGGTCTCTGCTGGGTAGAGCCTAGATATCAGTACTTCTAAGAGCTCTCTGATGATTCTACTAACATGAGATGCACTGGACCAGGACCTCCCCAAAGCCCCTCTCAGCATCCTGGTGCCTACAATGTAGGATTCGAAGTAGACCCTTACGTATATGTTTGATGAATAAGTTAGTGAAGATTCTGACTTGCGTTTTTTGCTATTTCCCTGTTCATGATGTATGAGGTAAAAGAAACAGTTGAATTGCAAATAAGAATCCTGGAGCAGTGCTGCCCCATAGAAATTTCTGCAATGATAGAAATGTTCTATAACCTGTGCTGTCCAACCCAGTAGCTATAAGCCACATGTGGCTCTTGAGCACTTGAAATGTGGCTAGTGTTGCTAACAAATGGATTTTTAATTTTATGTCATGTGGCTTGGCCATGGGTCACTTCTGGCCACCTTATCGGGCAGTGCAGACACAGAGCACAGAGTGTGTGCCTTTCACAAACGTAACTCCACCTGTGCCCCTCCATGCCCCTCTTTGACTAACAGGGCCCGGTTTTCATTTAGGGCAGTCCCCTGCCTCTACTGCCCTAGGTCTTTGGAGGGCAGATCATGAAGTTGTCCTGCCCTCTTCCAGTCAAGGGGTGGTCCCAGAACCTCAATCAGTCAACGAGACTCTCCTATCCAGGAATTCGACTATAGCTTTAGTGTCGCAAGAAAATGAGTTGAAGCAGATTAATACCAATGTTGATTCCCCAAGACACTGTGTATTCGTTTCCAGAACATTATTCCCTAGTGTGACAATAATAAGTGAAATCTGATGTGACCTAGGCATCATTATCTTCATCATCCCTCTCATCATCCAAGTGCATCATCAGTACCCAGCAGCGCTCACATGCCGGCACCTAAACTAGGTACTTAAGCTGCCTAGCCTCCCTGGGCATCATTTCTGCATCTGTAAAATGGAAAAGAACTCATCCAAATTTCTTCCAGAGTTTTTGTAAAGGCCTCAAAAGAAATATTAGTCATAAGAACTTGAGGGGGTATAGCTCAGGGGTAGAGCATTTGACTGCATAAGAGCTTAGACCAAATGAGGGAGTGACCAAAGTGTCACCAGAGGTGTTTTTTCCTGGATATAGGTGTGGGAAAGCATGGGAGGTTTTGATGCAGGACCCAAGATCTGGGCTCCATCCACAAGCTTTTGTCCTTTCTCAGCTTTCTGCTAAAATGAGATTAAGACACATCCCTCTCCAGTTTCACCATTTTCTCATCTATTTGCATGCCCCTCCCACCTTGCCTGGCACCTGGCTCCTCCTCCTTCTAGGAACATATCTGAAAACTCTCCAGGCTAGGCCATGCTGGCCTTGTACCCAATTCATTTCTTCTTTCCCCAGCAAACCCACTTAACTGGCAAGTTGCCCCAGGGGTGCACTCCCATAGCTTCCTGGACTAAGCCTCTGGCAAAGACTTTACTAGAATCATGTTTAACCATCTCCTCCAGTAGTAGACCGTAAGCCTTACCAGGCAAAGCTCGCGTTCCTCTTATTCACCATCGTATCCCCGGTGCCTCATATAGAGCCAGGCACATAAAAGGTGCTCAGTAACTACTTCCTGTTGGGATGTTTGAATAAAGACTCCAAATCCATTTTATTATTTGTCATTTCAGGAAGTGTCATTTCACAGAATTAATCATCTAATGCTGCATAAGAAAATACCCCAAAACTTACTGGCTTAAAACAACAGCGACAGCTTCTTATCTCTCATTGTCCAAAGGAGAGAAACTCAGACAGGACACAGCGAGGCTGGCTTATCTCTGCTCCATGCCTGCGACCTCATCTGGATGATTCAAAGGCCGGTGGTGGAATGATCTCAGTTCGCCACTTATCTGAGGAGAGATACTGGTTGGGAGCTGAGAGCCTCGCTGGACATAGCAGCCAGAGCACCTCCTGTCCTCTCCATGTGGCACTGTCTTCTTCACAGCTTGGTGGCTAGCTAGGCTCAAGGGTGGCTGTCCTGGAAAAGTAAGAAAGAGACAGGAGGAACATCTCCTTTTTATGACTTCAGCTTAAGACCCATATAGCATCACCTCTGCCTTGTTCTATTCATTAGAAGCCAGCTGCCAACTCCAGCCCACAGTAAAGCGGAGGGGAGTTACCCAACATCTTTTGAAAATAGAAGCAGTAAAGAGTTTGCAAACATGTTTAAAGCACCACAACCACTTAGCTAGGGCAAGAGGCCAAGTGCAAGGTGGAAAGGTAAGTGTATGAAGAAGTAAGGCTTCGGTTCAAATTATTAGCTGTGTGAGCTTGAAGTAATTGCTGAGACTCAGTTTCCCCATCGATACAATGAGTAGGTTGCAGTTGGTGCCTGGTGGTTTTTCATGTTCTGAGTCTTCTTGCCTCAGTGAGCTTAAGAGGCTCTCCTCTTAACTAGCTTTCTTGAAGTCCCCTGACCCTTGCCATCACTCATCACCCTTGGTTTCTGACCCTGGAGGCAGCAAGAGGTAGCTACTGGAGCTCAGGGGACTTAGGAAGTTCAGACACCAGGGATGACTTTAGGGAACAGAGGAGGAACCGCTGACACTTCCGGAGTCTCCAAGGCCTTCTCTGCCCCAGCCCAGGTTGTAGAAACCTCAAGTGAGAAATGCAGCAGTTACAGACCTAAACAATCAGCTTCTGCGGGTAGGCAAGCCAGCGCCCAGGAAACTGCTTTACCACCCCACCTCCCCGCCACCACAAGACTTTCATTCGTACTAACTCCTGGTGGGAGAAAGGGGACTAGTCTTAAAGTGCCCAAGGCTATCTGTCTCCTTTTGGAAAGTTCTTTCCCTGGGCTCCCTGTTCGCGCCTTTTCTTCCTAACTGCTCTGTGGAGGGAAGTAAAGGTTGCTTTGGGTCTCCGCAGTCCTGGAGGCGGTACTTTCCCCATCTTCTGAGCCGGCTAGACTTTGCAGGACCGTCGCCTCACACTCCCACGGGGCTCGCGGTCCCAAAATCCTGCAGCGCCGCAGCCCCCCTGCCCGGGGCGCGGGGGCGCCCACCGCCGGGCCCAGGGAAGCCAACTAGGGGCGAACCCTGAGCCTCCCCCGTCCCGCTGGTGGAGATCCTGGAGTGGAACTGGGTGGCTTTTTACCCTTTCGCTTCCAGAGGTCGTGACCCTAACCCCCAGATGTCCTCCTTTAAGGAGCCCGCACGCCGGGAGGACTCTTGCGCTCACCCGGTGTGACGAGCTCAGCTGATAGATGGGGAAACCGAGGCCCACTGAGGGAAACGGTCTGTAGGATGTCCCGCAGGAAATTAGACTCTGACTCCTGTCTAGAACCCGGCCCTCCAGGCCGGAGCTCTCGTTTCTACCCCCGGAGCGCCCCTGCGAGGTGCTTCCTTTAGGAAATTCCCGACCGCGGGCCTCCCGAGCCCGGAATCTCCGTGCAGTTTTTGCGCTCGGTGCGGCACGCTGGGAACTTCCTCCGCGGCTCTGCGCCGGCTTCGCGGCGCCCTAAGAGAGAGGTGGGAGCGGAGCGGACGACCCCCTGCCTCCTAGAGACACCTCGGTACTCAGGGCTGGCCACGGGAGGCGGAGGGCCCGGCGGGAACGCGCTGGCCCTTTAAGGGGGGGACGGAGCGCATGCGCGGCGCGGGCCGAAGTCGAGCCCGGTGGGCGGCGGGCGGGATAGGGACGCGCGCGGCCGGCTGCAGCTGGGCCCTGGGGCGGCGGGGGCGGGGGCGGCGGCGTCCCGAGCCTCGCGGAGCAACCGAACCGCGACCTGCGCGTGGGCCCCGCGCTCCGCGGGCTGCTGCCCGGGACTAGCGCAGCCCGCGCTCGCCGAGGCTTTGTCACTCGTCTCCAGCTCCATCCGCGGGCTGTGGCTGCGCGAGCCTCGAGCCCTCCGGGTCCCGCGGTCTTTCCTGCTCCCACCCCACCCCCATCTCAGCCGGGGCAGCGGGAGCGCGAGCCGACCGCCGCTGAGCATCCTTCGCCCGGCCCGGCCGCGCCACCGCCCATGCCGCAGCCACTCGGAGGCTGCGACCGCGCGGCCGGAGCCCGCCGCTCGGTGACCTCAGCCTGGCCTCTGCGCGCCGCTGGAGTCGGCCCCGCTGAGCCCCGGGCCCGCTAACGGGACCCGCGCCCCGCGATGGCTGGGCTGCCGCTGAGCGGCGCCGGGTGCCCGCTGTCCGCTCTCTGAGACGCGCACGGCTGGGGACCGACGGGACCTGGGTGCTCCCCGCCGCGCCCTTCCCTCTTCTGGGAGCTGCGCTGCTGTTTCCCGGGGGCGAGAGGACGGGGGCCGAGACAAAGCCCACTTTGTGCGGGGAGTTGGCCGCGGGCGTGGAATGAGCGCGCCGGCGCGTGCCCCCTCCCCGCGCCCCGCCAGCTGGGAGTCTTGGCTGGAAGAAATCGCGCTCCCTCGCCACCCTCCGGTTCGGGGGTCTTGGCTCCGCGCTGATGCGGCCAGGAGTCGTCTCGGAACCCCCCCAGCGCACGCTGGCTTGAGCGTGCGATATTTTGCAGAGAAACCCGCTCTTTCCAAAACTAGGACTTGGGGCGCCCGGTGGCCTGGGCACCGGTGCCTTGACCCTCTGTGGCCGCAGGTCGAAGCTGTCTGGCCTCAGTTTCCCTCCGATTTTTCTCTCTGCAAGCCCAGACTGCTGCCGTCATTGTTCTCGCTGTCAAATGGGGGAGCTTTGTGAAGGCTGCCAACTTGGGGTGTGTTCTCCTTATCCCCTTTCACAAAAAGAACAAAGCCTCTAAGGCTGACCCCAGACAACCACCTCTCTATCCCCTACTTCACGTCGAGGCATTGATTTTTTTTTTTTAATCGAGTAGTATTTTACCGTACAGGAGCCACGCCCTGGTTTCTTAAAGGCGCCTTGCACCCTGTTTGGCCATGTGTTATCTCTGCAGTTGGTGTGTGGGAGGCCTCCTGTGAGCCACCTATTTTTTCCTGCCTCCTGATACATACTCTCACCCCCATCAAGGATTCGGGGATGCCCGGGGGGAAGAAGGTGGTGGGGGGTGGCAGCAGCGTTGCTGCCCCCACAGCTTCAACTGCCCCCTCTGGGGTCAGACGTCTGGAGACCAGCGAAGGGGCCTCAGCCCAGAGAGATGATGAGCCAGAAGAGGAAGGGGAAGAGGACCTGCGAGATGGAGGCATCCCCTTCTTTGTCAACCGGGGTGGGCTGCCTGTGGACGAGGCCACCTGGGAAAGGATGTGGAAGCACGTGGCCAAGATCCACCCTGATGGAGAGAAGGTGGCCCAGCGGATCCGTGGGGCCACAGACCTACCCAAGGTGAGGGATGTGTATGTGTGTGGGCTGGAGGGGGGTATCCAGGGTTTCAGTGATGTTGGGGCTGGGGAAACAAAACCACACTTCCCTTGGTGGGGTAGGGGACCACTGGCATGGCAACACTTTAAAAATATAGACAGAAGAATTTTCTTTCAACTGCCACTGAGGTTCTGTGAGGTCCACATGCCCTGTTTCTGGTAGGTGCTCCTCCATCTCTTTTTATTTATTTTTTAAATTTATTTAAGTAATCTCTACACACCAGTGGGGCTGGAACTCATGACCCCGAGTTCAAGAGTCACATGCTCTTCTGAGTGAGCCAGCCAGGTGCCCACTCTTTCATCTCTTTTTAAACACCCACGTTTTGTGGGCAGGGCAGAGGACTAACTAACCAGTGCACCAGCGTGGTTTACATCTTATTTGCTAAGCCAATGAACCGTGGGCAGAGAGGTAATGAAGGACTAGGAGGATACAAGGCTTCAGATGTTGAGAGAATATTTTCATGCCTCCTCCCACTGAGTTCTCCAACAGCCTAGTGGAACAAGTGGGGTTTAGAGTCCCATTTTACAGAAGGAAACTCAGGAACTCAGGATCCCACAGTAAGTGGCCAGAGCCAGGACTCAACCACGGTCTTCAGGTTCCATGTCCTCTGCTGTGCTGGATGGGAGGGCAGTCCGGAAAGGGCCTGTGGAAAGGAGTAAAGTTAAATGATCTTTCCGTGTAGTGCTGGCCCCATAACGGCTGTCCTTCAGTTGCGTCCCCCATGGAGGCTAAGGCTCTGTCTCATTCATCTTTGTCTTTCCAGGACCTTCTGTGTACCTGGCACAGGATAGATACTGGCATGTGTTTCCTGGATGAAAGAGTGCTTGAGGTTTTCACATGCATAATTTTTGGGTTTTTTAGCATTATGGTTGAGACTAAGGAAACACTGTCCCCAATGCAGAAATGCCCAAAGAAAAGTACTTTTTCTTGTGCTTGGTCGTGCCTGCTCAGGTGAGAACGGGGCCAGGAACAGTGACCTTTCACATGAAGTAGAAATGGAGACGACCTCTTTTGTTTCATTTTTACCAAGTTATTGGTAGAACCATCAGAAACTGTCTTCTGAGAAAAGGGAATTCAGAGGTTGAAGGTTGAGCAATGACCTAATATTTCCAGGGAAAATAAAATGTGGATTGATTTTGCATGGCTACGTAATTGCCCTATGTAGAAACTTGGAACTTATGAAGCTAATCTCCTATGATTGGACATTGTTTCTAAATTGTATTCTTAAGATGAACACAGTGGCAAACATTCTAAAACATTTGGGGGTCCATCTCTGATTATTTCCTTGGCATAAATTTCTGGAGAGGAAGCATTGCATCAAAGGATGTGGATGTTGGTTTTCATAGCTCATCTCCCTGTGTGAACTCAAGCAGACCCCCCACCTGTTTGAGCCAGTTTTCTCACCTGTGCGATGGAGTAGGGTGTGGGGAAAATTCAGTGAGGGTCTATGTGTCAAACATTTAACAAACAGTTAAGTCTGAAGCCCATAGTTGTTATCGGATGTTTGTTACCTCTCTCCACATCTTCCATCAGGAGGCTAGATTTCACACGGGGTTGGTGCCAGGAGGGCCGGACCCCCTACGCTTCTTCCATAGCAGCGAGTCGGGGGTTAGCAGGCAGCTCTTCAACCATCTTGCTTATGTCTAAATCGGGCCGTGAAAGAGTGTGAATGCTTCCCTGCAAAACTAGTACCATGCCCGAAGACTAAAAAAAATCTGCGAATTCGTTAGTGACTGGTCTGTGATGTCTTCTTGTCATCTTCAGCCTTCACATCTAGGAATGACACCCATGAAGAAATGAGGGTCTTGGCTGGGTGTGGAGGAGATGTCATGCCTGACAGTCTGGTGGAGTAGAAGGGGTTTTGTGAGCAGACTGGAAAAATTCCAATTTCGCCCTCCTTACACCACGGGACAGAGGTCACAGACAGAGAAGCTGCACGTCTCTGTGAGGTTCCTCTTGGACCTTTGCCCAGAATAGAAAGGAGCCCTAGAGTCTGGGAGGCACCAGCTGTTGGATTCCAGAGTGCCAACAGCAGAGAGGACCAAGCCCTGGGCTGGCCCCTCCCTGAGTGGTCGTGCTCTGGGAGGTGACAAGAGGCATTCTCTGTAGAGGTCACATCATAGTGGGCCCAAGAGCTATTTTGTTGGGATGGCATACTGTTTTAAAAGACCACTAGAGCCAGAATGTAAAATTGGGAGATTTCACATAAAGATCCAGATTTTGGGCACCTTTTCAGGAAATGAGATGATCTGGGAACAGAGAATCTGTGATCCCACATAGCAGCTGGCGCTGAGGAGTCGTTCCCGCTCCCCCAACTGGCCACAGTCCCCACCACACCCTCCCCTCCTGCCTTCCCCCTTTGTGCTCCCTGCCCAGCCCCTGCCAGTGGCTCAGCCTGGGAGCCCGGAAGTGTAGCAGTGTGATACAAAGAGCTCAACAGAAAAATCCAGCATATTCAAATCCTGATTCTCTCGCAACTCTTTTTGTGTGAGGAAGGCACACAATCTCCTGTGCCTCAGTGTCCTCAGCTGTAAAATGGGGATAGTAGCCACACTCGTGTCCAAGGGACCTGGGGAGGAATTGAAGAAGTAAAGCATGTGAGACAGGTGAGCACCTAAAGTTCACCCAGCAAATGGAGCATGGCCTGAGGGGTGCGGCAGCCAGCCCCCCAGGTGCTTTGGGGGACCACCCTTTAGAGGATGATAGAGTTAGTTGAAGGGCAGCTCACTTCTAAAAGGATCTCAGGTTCAGGCACAGTTTGTGTCCTTTCATATGAACCTCTCCTTGATAATCCCAGCTGCCACCACCTTTAAATTTAAATGTTCAGTGGCCCCTTCTCCCAGACCCAGCTGCCGAAGGGCTTCTGACTGTGGCTCTGGCCACGGAGCTCATGCAGAATAGGAATTCGGACATCTCCTCTAAAGGGTTACACTGCAGGCATCAGCATCTACCGACCAGTTGCTTTGGCCCACGCTGTAGGGCCACTGAGCAGGAATTGAACATTTGCTGCGTGTTGGTCCCTGTTCCAAGGCCTTGACATGCAGCATCCCCTTTAGGCTGGGAAGTTGGTGCCTATTTCACAAATGGGGCATCTGCTTATCTGAGGCACAGAGAGACATTCAGGAACATGATGCCAGATGGGAAATGGCCGAGTTGGGATTTAGATAGTGATAGTCTGGCTCTGATGGTCTCTATCAGCCTCCAGGCGCTCCCGCCTCTTGCCCACACTTTCATCTTCGGGTTGTTCCTCCTCCCTGCAGCCTCCCTGTTGTGCTGGTTGAAAGGAACTCCACCAGGGAGAGTGTCTTAGTAGAGTTCAGGACTTCAAGGGGTCGTGGAGGAAGGGTAACCCTTGGCCTTGGTAGCGGAGGAGGAGTTGTTCTGGAAGGGATTTGGGTAGTAGATATCACTCATGCCACGTACCCCACTTATCTACCCCTTGACACTTCCCAGATCCTGCTTTATAGGTGGGGCTCGGGGGCCAATCCGGCCCCCAGGCCTAAAGCGGGCCTGGCCACCTGGCTGTGCAGAGTCCTGTGTGTGTGTGTGTGAATGAATGGGTGTGTACATGAACGCTCAGAAGAACGGCGTCGCCGCCGTCTACACGGACAGGCATCACCTGAGTCATGCAGCTGGCCAGACAGCTCCTCCCAGCTAAGCCTCAGTGTTGCAGGCCTTTGAGGCCCTGCTTGTGACTCCTATATCTTTTTTTGCCTCTCTTGGGGTCATTTCCTTTTCCCAGAGTACCCATTCCCTAGGGTCTCGGTCTGGACAGCAGGGGATACCCCGACCCAAGGCTGGCTCTGGTAAGCGTCGGTGAAGGACCTTCCAACTGGAGCTCCCTCCCTGTTTGGAGTGGCTCAAGGGAGGGCATACTTTCAGTTTCTATCCAAAGCCCCTGGAAGTCCCTGGATGACCTCACTCGAGAAGAGGACGACCCACTTGGCTCTTAGGGACCTTCCGCCTGAGGAAGTCAGGCACCATGTGTTCCCAGTACACTGCAAAGGAATTTCTCCAGCTGCTCTCCTCTCTCCCCCTCACCCCATATCCTGACACGAGGAAGACTAGGCCAGGTCCTCGGGGGGGTTCTGGAGCCCATCTGGCACAGGGCAGTCAGGCAGGAAGTGAGAGAACGCCCCCCCTCCAGTCCTGGGGCTTTTATCCCCCTGGTGACTGTAAGTGGCTGCATCAGTTTGGGCAGCAGTGTGACGTGAAAGGGGAAGTAGCCTCCTCCAGAGAGAGGTGTCAGCCGCCGGGCACTGCCCAGACAGGAAGGGGGGACCAGCAAGGAAGAGACCGGAAGTTCATGCAGAGTTGTTCCTCCAGGCAGCCGGGCCTTCCCTCCTGTCTCTTCCCCCTTTAGTGTGAGCAGGGGTCTGTCCGAACCTGTCCTTTGTCCCCGTGTCGGCAGTGGCACCCACATGCGAGTGTGCAGTGATCACTGGTGTGTCAGGGCCCCAGACATCGGGGGCAGTAATTTAAAAGGCTGTGCCCTGTGGGCTCAGCATCTCAGATGGGGAGAACCTCTCCCAGCCCAGCCCTGCCCCAAGTTCACACAGACAGAGTTCCTGCTTTCCCCTTTGGCTCATGCATACCCCTATCCATAGAGCCCAGATGGTGGGCAGCCTGCTGGGGCGTCTCTGTGTGCACTGGGAGGAAGTGGGGGAGGGGTGGCGGTCTCAGGGTGGGAGGCAGAGACCTCTCTGTGAGGAGCCTGAGGCCAGCTCCCAACAAGATGTCGTGGCCAGGGGGGAGCCCAGACAAATGGGCCTTGCTCCTGGAAATCCGGTTCTACCTAAAGAAGTGTGTTTCATAACCCCAGATAACCCTAGCTGGTGTTCCTCTTGGCCACCTCAGGCTCACTGACTCTAGAATTCAGGACCCCTGGCCTGAGAAGGGGGCTCCTGTGCCCCCATGAAGCCCCTCCAAAGCAGCTAGGCCATGGCAAGTAGATCCCTGGCAAGACCTGTTCCAAAATCTGGTCCTCCAGCCAGCGACCACTGACTACTACTCAGCAGTTCGGGCTGCAGCTGGAAGGCCTATGCCTTCCAATGCGCTATGACACCAGGGCGCATTTGCCCTCATGGAAGGGCCACTCCCCCTGCTCAGGCAGGGGCCTGGGGTGGAAAGGGGACACTAGGTAGGTCCACTCTGATCCAACACTTGAACCAGAGCAAACCCTGAACGCCAATGAACTCAACCCCAATATTGACATTCTTGTTAAGTCTGGAAGTTAATGAATATTTAGGATTCAAAACAGCTGGGGAGCCAATCTGTGTTTTTCTACAATTATGGAAGAAGCATAAAATCGAAACATCAACCTAAGCTCCAAATTAGGAATGCCATCAAGTGCTAGGAGGGAGAGAAATGGCGTTGGTGGGGGGCTTGACCAGAATCTCTGAAAGGGTTGCCAAGGAGAGAGGGTCAGGATAAGGGGGAAGGGGGAATCCATCTCCAGGTGGTGGCTTCCCTGGGGGCAAATCCGGGTGTCAGGTGGACTGGAGGCTGCAGGGTGAGCCTCCCCCTTATGACCAGAACTCTTTCTCTGTCCCTAGATTCCCATACCAAGTGTGCCTACGTTCCAGCCCTCCACGCCTGTGCCCGAGCGCCTGGAAGCCGTGCAGCGCTACATTAGGGAGCTGCAGTATCCTCCCGGGTTCGGGGTCATGGCCGCTCTCTGGCTGGCCTGCCTGTCCAAACACCAAGGGGGGCTCGTCTTCAGACAGGGCTGGAGAGGCATCAGTAGAGCGGCCCAATTCCACAATTCGCACACCTGAGTGCCGCTCACATGCATCTTGGTGGCTGCCTAGTGGCCAGCACAGCCGGGCCATGGGAGGGTTTTATCAGATGAGGGCTGGACCTGCTCTGCCTCTCCGCTACCGGCTTCCACATCCTCTGGGTAATGTCGGTAACCTCTCCCGATGGACACGCTGGTGAGATTGTCAAGCCTAGGTCCCCCAGCACAGACTTCCTCCTCTGCTGGCCATCCAGACCCAGTGGAAGGAGAGAGGGCAAGCTCCCTTCAGGGCTGTTTAACAGCTGGTTTGAAAGGGATGGAGTAGGCAGGTGGAGGAGAAAAAGGATGTTACACTCCAAGAAGTAACTTCTACATCTTGGAACTTTCTCCTAGTTCTTTGCCTTTTTCTTCCCTTGTAGGAGGCCAGCTGCCTATCATGGAAAGACCTGACCACCCCACCCCCACCCCTGCCAAGCCTGATTCCCCAGTATCCCCGCTCTGGGCCTCTCCACCCCATGTGCCTGCCTAGAGCTGTGTGTCCCTAGGCCTCTCCTGAGGCTCTTCCCGCTGCAGATGAGACAGAGCTAGAACGATCAGGCCTGGGGCCTGAGCAGGAGAACAGACAGACCCATTACAGGAAATCAGGCCCAGCCTTCCCGTTGTCCCAGTGGGGATATTGTAGCCTGAACTGGGGAAGGCATTTGGCTCAGGACCAGCGCTCAGGAGTTGAGCTGAACGGGACCCCCACTCCAGCCTCTTGTCCAGGCACATTGATTGCTTCTCAGCTGGTTGGAAAACAACATGCTGCAGAGAGTTGCCACTCCATCCCTCCCAGCTCTGGCTGGCCTGGCTGCCTCTCCCTTCCGATGTTCCCGTCTTGAGTGCCTTGTGACAGCACCTTGTGGGATTCCTACCTGGTCTACACCCCAGGAGTGCTGGGCCCAGGCTCTGGGGCATGGTGGGGGGCAGAGGGTTGCAGCTTTTCCAGACCCAACTAGGAAACCCTTAACTGGAACCCACAGGTACAATCATACAGGGACACAGTTCTTTGAAATTAAGAAGAGCAGACCTCTGACAGGGTAAGTTTGGGGAGCACCATGTCTCTGCACCCAGGCTAACAGTGCCCCCAGCCAGGTTGGAGCACCTGGGGAGAGACAGGCAGGGACACTTCCCAGGGGATACTGCCAGTGGGCACAAGTACCACCGTGGGACTCTAAGGTTGTCATAAAGGGGGAACTCTTGCCCAAAATGAATATCCAGGGCTCCCTGGATGGAAAGGAAACCCCAGCATCCATGCTGAGCTGGGAGAGTGATGGGCAGTCCCCCGCTTGCCTT
Source organism: Spilogale gracilis (assembly GCA_004023965.1). Classification (NCBI taxonomy): domain Eukaryota; kingdom Metazoa; phylum Chordata; class Mammalia; order Carnivora; family Mephitidae; genus Spilogale; species Spilogale gracilis. The sequence goes on along the minus strand of PITA01000404.1, from coordinate 51,878 downwards.
GGTGATGATGAGCGTGTCCCAGGTAGATGTCTAGCCTCATCTCTCTCTCTCTCTTTTTTTTTTAAGAGACAACCAGGGCTCCCATTCTCTCCATTCCCTTCAACGGCCCGCATACTCCCTGTTGTAGGGGATCTGTCTGCTGCCCTGCTTGCCTTGTTGGACGCTCTTCTAGTCCTTAGTACAAGGCCCAGTATCTGAGAAACAGGGACCCCACAGGAGAGAGCATTGCATCTCTCACTTCCCATTCCGCCAGTCCCTGTAGGCCCCTGGCTGGTCTCACCCCAAGCCCCGAAGGCACAGGAAAGTGAAGGGTGAATGCCCCTGCTGGGTCTGGAGGCTCAGCCCAAAGTTTAAAACCCTGTTTGTTCTATTTATTTGTTTGTTTACTTATTTACTTGACAGAGCACAAGCAGGCAGAGTGGCAGGCAGAGGGAGAGGGAGAAGCAGGCTCCCCACTGAGCAAAGAGCCCAATGCGAGGTTTGATCCCAAGACCCTGGGATTATGACTTGAGCCAAAGGCAGCCGCTTAACTGACTAAGCCACCCAGGCCCCTCGAAAACTCTGTGTTTTAAAACTTAAAGTGAATTTTACATCTTTCTCCATATATAATCTGTCCACGTTGGCTTTCTTTTTTTTTTTTTTAAGATTTTAGTTATTTATTTGATAGAAAGATTACAAGTAGGCAGAGAGAAGAGGAAGCAAGGCTCTCTGCTCAGCAGGGAGATCATGACCTGAGCTGAAGGCAGAGGCTTAACCCACTGAGCCACCCAGGCGCCCTGTCCATGTTTGCTTTCTTTCTTTTTTTTTTTTTTTTAAGATTTTATTTAGGGGCGCCTGGGTGGCTCAGTTGGTTAAGCAACTGCCTTCGGCTCAGGTCATGATCCTGGAGACCCGGGATCAAGTCCCACATCGGGCTCCCTGCTCGGCGGGAAGCCTGCTTCTCCCTCTCTCACTCCCCTTGCTTGTGTTCCCTCTTTCGCTGTGTTTCTCTCTGTCAAATAAATACAATTTAAAAAAAAAAAAAGATTTTATTTATTTGACAGCCAGAGAGGGAACACAAGCAGGGGGAGTGAGAGAGGGAGAAGTAGGCTTCCCGATGAGCAGGGAGCCCGATGTGGAGCTCGATCCCGTGTCTCCAGGATCATGACCTGAGCCGAAGGCAGTCACTTAACCAACTGAGCCACCCAGGCGTCCCCATGTTTGCTTTCTTATGAAAAAAACTTTAAATGGTCTGTTTGTGAAATGACTTAATTATCCCTTCTCCAAAGCCCTGGGAAGAATCCAGTCTCTCTAACCAATGAGCTGCTCTTCCTGCGCTGTGCTGCTGGGGCTGGGGGCCCTGTTCCAGCCTCAGTGTGATGGAAGAATCCAGCACCCTCCTGGGCAGAGCCAGTGGCTGGGCTGCCTTCCCAGGCCTGGGAGCAGCACTCGATGAGGAGGAAGGAACCAGGTCTCAGGGATAGGCTGTCTCAAAGTGGCCTGAATTGCAAGTTCAGGAACAGGCAGGGTTGTTTCTGGGTGGCTAGGCCAACTGCAGGGGACCCGTTGTGTCCAGGCCCCGGGCAGCTGGCCAGCTTCGGGGGAGCAGTTGTAATCAATTGCAAGCTCTTTGGAGAAGCCACGGTTGAGTCAGGGATGTTCACTGTGCTCCAAAAGGGATAAGAGCAATGCCAAGGTCCCAGCATCCTTGGCATGCTTTCCCACTGGCCCTCACAAACACCATCCTCATAGAAGGCCCCCAGCCCCATCGGGGTCAAAAACCTGCCAACCAGGGCATTGCCCCCCCAACCCATTCATGCTCCCCTCTCCCAGGAGTCTTTGGAGTGAGAGAAGTCTGGGATGGGAGGAGGAAGTGAAAGGAGGATGGGAAAGGGGCCTCCTTCTTTATCTTTAGTGGCTGCCTCTTCTCCCACAGCTCAGGCTCAGGACAGATCAGGGGTTAGTGGTGCTGGGCCTGAGCTGGAAGGGAGGGAGCTCTCTGTCCTATAGCACTTCTAGATCACCTGCTTCCTCCTGGTGACCCTCCCCCACGGAAGGGACTGGAGGCCATGTCTCATGGTTCTGCCTCCCTTCCCCCAGGCTGATGGACCTGGCCAAGGAAATGACCAAAGAGGCTCTGCCAATCAAATGCCTGGAAGCCGTGATCCTGGGAATGTATCCTTCCTTAGCTCTCAGAGACTATGGGCAGGTGGGCTCAGCCTCTCTGTGCTCCAGCTTCTTCCTCGGGAGGGGGAGGGCTGAATGAGCTCCAGGGCCCTTCCAGGAGTCATGAACTTTGTCCCAAAGTGAAAGAGCTCTTGGGGGACTCAGTCCCCAACACCTCAGTTGCTAACTTTCCAGGCTTATTAGGCAGGTCCCTATTATATTTTTTCCCCTGGATTTTATTTACTTGAGAGAGAGAAAGCATGAGTGGTGGGAAGGGGCAGAGGGAGAGAGAGAAGCAGGCTTCCTACTGAGCAGGGGGCCCAACAACAGGCTCTATCCCTTTGTGGGATCCTGACCTGAGCTGAAGGCAGATGCTTAACTGACTGAGCCACCCAGGTGTCCTTAGGCAGGTCTTTTTTGAGTCTTGTAAACACAGTGACTGTGTTCTCTGAACCCCCAAATCAGGACATACTGTTTCACAAAGGCTGTTGTACCACTTCTGAGAACCAGACAGTCTGGGAGAAGCCATTTGAATGTCTAAATGTTGGCATTTTCAGGACACGTTGATTTGTGGAGATGATGGATGGGGTCTTTGAATCAAAACTGCCTCTTTAAAAAAGCAGAGTTTCTGGGTCACCCCCATCCAAAGGGCAGAACTGAGGCATAAGGCTGGGTCACCAGGGTAGTGAGGTAGGACAGAACAGCACTGAATCAGAGTAGGAGGGAGACAGGTGTTTATGGCCTGTTCTCTGTTCTAATTCATCCTGAGCCTTAGATATAGCCTTTCGTTTTGTTTCATGACAGAAAATGTTAAGCTTGTACAAACAGACCAATACAATGAGTCCCATGTGCCCATCACTCAGCTTTACCAGTCCAAGGCCAGTCTTGATTCTTCTCTGCCCAGCCTTCCCATCTCCCTCAGTATTCTGTCTGACCCCCGCCCCCGGTATAGGTGCCTGACTTCGCACTGCAGAGAGGGCAGGGGGCACACTGCCTACCAGAACAAGGACTCCAGTCCCTGTGACAGATCAGAGAACATGATGGTCAGGAGCACGGCTTCTCCAAGGAGGACTGTGATCCAAGGGAGCACTCCTCCACCCCCATGGACACACCTACTGAAATTACACACAGAAACCACAGGGGTGCCTCCTTAGTCCCCTTCCCGCAGAGGCCCCCAGAGCTAACTCTACTGCAGTGGTGGTTTGCAGAAAGGAAGGCCCACCTCCGTGGACCCTGAGGAGCACAGTCCTGAGTCCAAAGTGTTCCTGGCAGGCATGTGCCTGAGGCCAGCCTGCAAACTTGCGGCTTTGCCAGAACCTCCTTTGTCACCCCACATTCTCTTCCTGAAGAGGCTCCCACCTACCCTGTAGGAGGGAGAGGAGGGGGATTGTGCTTCCTCCCTCCAGAGCTCACCTGAAGCTGGTCCAGGCAGGATCCCATGATCCCAGAGGCCTTTCAGAGGTTACCTGGGGACTCCTGGACAGGAAGATGACAAGAGCAGCTCCCCTCTGGGTGGGGGCCCCTCCCTCTGGCCCCCCACAGAACTGCCACAGGTCCCCTGTTTGCAGCACACACAGTGGGTGCTGTACTGAGTTTGCTCCTGTGCCTCATCCTTACTGTGCCCTGAGCGGGTGCCTTGTTCATCTCTACATCCTCAGGCACTTGCACGGAGTCAGGCTCGGTGAGTGACAAAAAGCACAGACGTTGGAGGCAGGTTGACTTGAACCTGAACCCCAACTCTGCAGCTTACTGACTGGGTGACCCCAAGCAAGTCCCTTGGAGTCCTCCTCTGTCAAAGGGCACCCTGGTCATGCCTGTCTCACGAGGCTGCTAGGAAACTGAACAAGTCATTGCATAGAGCGTGAGTGGCACAGTGCCTGCACAGGGTGTCTGCTCCAGGCTCTTATCCATTCATCTCCTTCTACTCATTTGTTCAAGGAGAGCTCATGGAGTACTATTAGGTGCTTGGCTCCGGGCTGAGTCCCAGACAGGCATCAAGAAACGTGGGCAGACAAGGTCCCTGCTCTCAGAAGTTTGCGTTCTAGCGGGATACAAAAATAAGCAAGCAGGCAAAGAAGTAAAATCCTTAGGTTTGTGGTAAAGCATGTCATGGAGGAAAGAAACAGGAGAGCTGACTTGCATTAGAAGGGGAGGTCAGCCGTGGCCCAGACGGCCCTCTGGTCAAAGAGAAGCACTGGCGCCGAAGGTCCAGGATGGGAAATCCAGGACGGAGAGACTGAAAGAGCACGGCAGGTGGGGTGAGAGGTTGGAGCAGGCAGCCACCCAGGCTGTCAGCCTCCTGGGCCCCGGGAGCTTGGCTGTGTGTGAGGGCAGTGGCAAACACCTGTGGATTGGGGGGCAGCAGTGAAAGAGAACAGAATGGTCTGCATCTGGGAGGAAGTGCATGTGAGAGAATGAGAGGGAACGTGGGAGAAGGAGTCTGAGAGCAGGTGGAGGGGCGTGTCAAGGGAAATGTGTGCGGCTGACAGGAGGAGGGAGGGAGCAAGACAGGGGTGCAGCAGCGGGGCTCCTCATCCCTCCTTCAGTCAGGGGAGGTCTGGAAAGCCCTACAGTTTGCACCAGGGGACTCACTATTAGCTACTAATAGTTTGTGGGCCCTGCTTGACATCCTAGCAGCGGCCAAGAATGACAGAGCCCTGACCCTACCGGATACTTTATGGAGCACCTACTGTATGCCAGGCTCCAGGCCAGAGGACAGGATGCCTGTGGGGCCGGTTGTAGGGTCCACTGTTGGGAGCCAGGGTCGAGGGGCCCCCTGTGCCGCGGGTCCCCCTGGGGTGGCCCCTGCACCTCTGCCAGCTGTTTCCTTAGCTGGGCTGGCGGGCCCAGTTACCTCACCAACAGCATGCCCACCCTGGAGCGCTTCCCCATCAGCTTCAAGACCTACTTCTCAGGGAACTACTTCCGCCACATCGTGCTGGGGGTGAACTTCGGCGGCCGCTATGGGGCGCTGGGCATGAGCCGGCGCGATGACCTGATGTACAAGCCGCCCGCCTTCCGCACGCTCAGCGAGCTCGTGCTGGACTACGAGGCCGCCTACCGCCGCTGCTGGCACGTGCTCAAGAAGGTGAAGCTGGGCCAGTGCGTGTCCCACGACCCGCACAGCGTGGAGCAGATCGAGTGGAAGCACTCGGTGCTGGACGTGGAGAAGCTGGGCCGTGAGGACTTCCGCAAGGAGCTGGAGCGCCACGCCCGCGACATGCGGCTCAAGGTCAGAGCTGCACCGGCCAGGGGAGGGGCGGGGGGCGGGCTCTGGAAGAGGAGGGGCTGCCGCTTCCTAGCGCACCACTTCTCCGGAGAGGGCCACCAACCCCCTCACCTTGGTCCCCACCCCAGCAGAGGGGGAGCGAGGCTCAAGGGAGGTGATGGGGGTAAAGAGTCTACTTGGCCGGCCTTGCCCCCAGCTCCCCACAGGTGGGCCGGCCAGGGAAAGCTCTGGAAAGCAGCAGCAGGTGAGCTGGGTGTGGTCGGAGGGTGAGCCTGCAACCTGGGGCGGATGGCAGTGGTGCGACCCTGTGTGGAGCCCTTGGCTGGGAAATCAGGAGCTGTCCAGCGGGAAAGGTAGGGCCAGGTGCAAGGAGCCTCCGTCAGTCCTGCATACCCTAATCCTTGACCTCCCAAATTCCCCATTCAATAAAGGACTGGGAGGAAGTCAGAAACAGGAAGGAAGTCATACCATGGGAAGAACATGAGGCTGGTCGTTCCTTCTCCCTCTTTCCCACCTGCAATGAGCAGGACCGTGAGAGGCTGTTGCACTCCAGCAGGTGGGCTGAGCTGCTGAGAAGCTTGCCAACCCCCAGTGGGCAGAATCTCGGCTTCTCTTTGGGTCGCCCTGAACTGGGGTGCCTCCCCTTGTCCCTGCCTGGACCCTCCTGGGTGTTCGGTGCTCTCCGTTGGTCAGTCACTATGGAGCCCAGGAGGTAGCTGGTGGTGGGTAGGAGCTCTATTTTCAGGGCAGGAAACTGAGGTACCAGGAAGCCCAGGAGCTTGCTCACAGGCAATGAGATCAGACAGGTGCTCAGTCTCAAGATGGGGAATGAGGGCATGTCACAGGTGCCTGAAGTGCCCCGGCAGGGTGGGTCAGAGCTCGGCTGCCCCGCTTTGCCAGACCCCAGGCATGACCTTGTGCAGTGACAGCACCTTCCCCCAGCATAGAAACCAGCTGCAGTGATCCTGTGCTGGCTCTTGGGGGGGGGGGGCTGGCCCTCCCCCTCTTCCTCCAGGGGCTCCTGCTGCTGGAGTACTCCTGGGTTTTCAAGGGAGCAGGTTGGACCTAGAATTGGAGCCAAGAGTTACCTATTTTTTAGCACTGTGATTCACTGTTTGGTGCTGAGGACTCCCCACATTATTTGTCCCTCTCCAGCACCCCCATCATATACTCCATGTTTTGAAAATTCAGGTCAAGCTGATCATGCCATATAAAAGATGTTTCATTTGCTTTTCTCATTTTTCTTAATCATACGTAGTTGCCAGTCTAAGCTTCCACAGGGCTCAAGATTACCAGTGTCCCCCTTGGGACTGGTAGGATCCCAGCCCAGAACACAGAGGCTGCTCCCTAGCTCTTGCATTTACATGGCATGGGTAAATGGCTTTTTTCTCCAGGGCTTCTTAAAGTATCACAAAGCTCAGCGTCTTACCCCTAAGTGCAAGCTGCCCAGCTGAGAAACCCTTGCCCCAGCAGCTTTAGTTCCTAGGAAACAGGTTTGGGATGACCCTGGAAACAGGGAAGCCTCAGGGCAGGAGGGGCTCCAGAAGCCCTAAGTGTATCTTTGTTTCTTTCTCCACACCAAGATTGGCAAAGGGACCGGCCCTCCGTCTCCCACCAAGGACCGGAAGAAGGACGTTTCCTCCCCGCAGCGGGGCCAGTCCAGCCCCCACCGCAGGAACAGCCGCAGCGAAAGGCGGTGAGGGATGGGGTGATGGGGTCATGCCTGGGGGAGCCTGAAGGCAGCTTTTCCCTCTCATCTTCTAGATCCTCATGTTTCTCTCACCCTTTTCCCACCCTTCCCTCCCCCTCCCCCTCAGGTGATATGGGTTGGTAGGTTGCTGTCCCATTTCCCCAGGGGGAAACCACACCCACTGGCCCACTGGCTACCCTGTGGGTTAGGGTTAGGTTTAGGTGGGAGGGAGGCGGGGACAAGTGGGCTCCTGCCAGACAATTAGTTTTCCCAAGACCGACACTGGGAAAGGTTAACATCAGATGGCGGCTGGTGGGTGGCTTTGAACCTAACTTTTGCCCTGCAAGTCTGGTGTTTGCCTCCATCTAGATGACAGAAACATCCCATTAAAATACCAGGCCGCCTTCTCTCCTCTGTTTCCTACTGGTCAGCCTGGCTCTTGCTCTAATATCATTGTCATTCAGGAGCCACAGCAGCTCCGGGGAGATTAAGGGGCACAAGCAGGCCTTCTGTGCACAGTGTCATTCCCTTCGACCAAGCTGGAGGCTTTGGTAGGGAACAGGTTCCCAGTGTGGAGATCTACACCATTGAGCTGTTCCAGCCAGCTGCAGAGGAGGGGGCCTCCAGCAAAGAGCAGGAGCCTGTAAGACAGTGTGGGGACCACAGGCAGGACGGGGTTCCAGGAGCACACTCCCACACAGACTTTGCTGCTGCCTCTAGGGCACCTTGAAGAATGGAGAGGGAGCTCAGGGAAGCAGCCACTGTTTGTTCCCTCCTCCCCCACCTCCCTGCCAAGCCACTTACCCCTACCCCTTTTCCATTCTCTTTTCACTGCAGGCCATCGGGTGAGAAGAAGCCTTCTGAGCCCAAAGCCATGCCAGACCTCAATGGGTACCAGATCCGGGTGTGAGGCACGTGGCAGGACCCCAGCCTCACCACTTCTGGGGCCAGCATCCATCTGCCAGAGCCAGCCTTGTTCGTGGGGAGGGAGGGGTTGGTGATGGGGGCAGGGCAAGAGGCAGCAGGAAGAGCCTGTCTCAGCTCAGCCACCCAAGCTGCTGCCCCTTCCACTGGGCCAAGACCTCTAACTTTGGGCCAAGAAGCAGTTAGTATTTATTTGGAGTTTTTAACCCAATAACTGAAATTTAAAGTGTTCGGGGAAAACTTAAAAACCTAATGGATCTGCCCATTGCCAGGCCAGTGCTTAGGAGATCTAAGTCCCACAAGGCTGGGCAAGGAGGGCTTGCTGGCTCTGCTGGCGTCTCTCTTGGACTTGAATCCATCCTGTCTGTGGGAAATTCCCACCATCACTAAGCCTGTGGCAGGATGGGGGTGGGGTGCAGGGAGGGATGGAGGGGTTCCTCCAGTTCTGCCTGCCCTGGCAGAATCTTGACCCAAGGAACGGGAAGCAGGGTAGAAATCATTCTGGGAAGAGTCTGTGTGGCCAGTGTCAGGAACTTGGCACAAGGCCACATCTGCCCCAAGAGCAGAGCCCATGGCCCAAGAGAGACCACAGGGGAAGAGATCCCAGGCCCCTACCTGGTCTCCTTGCTTAGTCCAGCTCTGCCTGTTGCGGAAGCGGGGGGAGGGGGGGTCTCCCTGCAGCGGGGCTGGGCTTTGCCAAAGGCCAAGAACTGCACTGGGCTCAGTGTGACTGTAAGGACTGAGCCGACTTGGTGGGTCCAGGAACCGTGGCTGGGGATCGAGTGGGACACTCAGGCCTGGGGCTATCCCCTTGGCAGTCCCAAGAGTTGGGAGGAGGCACTGCTACTCCCCCCTTTCTGTTACCTCAGTCCTTGCTGTGAAAAGGAAGGCCCGATCAGGATGCTTGTGCCTCAGGCCTGTCTCCCCTCATTTAATAGCCCATCTAGGTTTGGGGTTACCAGTGATCATCGAGCCTCTGGCATATGGCTTGTCAGGGAAGAGTCTAAACAGCTGGAGTCTACACAGCCTGCCTGTCAAGTGTGAGATAACTGGCGGGCGAGCAAAAAGTGGAAAGAAGTTGGCAGGGTTCGGGGAACGTTCTAGAGGCTCAAGCAACAAGGAGGTGGTAGGGCAAGGGTCCACACGGAGAAGCAGAGCCTGGGAACAGGGGAGTGTAAGTGAGAAAAGGATGTAGGGGAGAGTTTAGAATCAGGCTGCTTGGGGAATAGTAGTTCTCTGCTGCTGGAAGTAATCAAGACAAGCCTGGATGGCTACTTGTTGGGAAGCTACAGAGAGGATTCAGGTTATGAAAGGGTAGCTGGATATGACTGGTAAGGTTTCTTTTCACTGAGAGGCTATGATTCAGCCAGGGCCTGGGCCCCTGGATAAGGGAGGATCAGAACTAGAGTGGTAAGCGCACACGCCCACAGGGCCAGGTGGGGGATTAATGGGAGGGCTGCAGGGCTGGGTGGGCACTGTGGCCAGCTAAAGCTGGCTATTGCCTCTCAGCTGTTCCCAGGGAGGGGCCCTGCATCGCCAGATTATCTGATTCCCCCCCCCCCAAGCCAGAACTCTGGATTTTAATGTGAAAAATCCTTTTAAATGTTGGCAATCAGAAAAACGTAAAAACCCAACATGAAAGAGAATGCCAGTTTGTGATCTGAGGTAGAAAGAGTTGTGCTGGGTAAATCGTGAAAGTTCTAGGCTTCCTAGGGCAGGCTGGGCCAGGACAGGGTCCTCGCCACTGAAGCTGCTCCCAGAGAAGGCAGCTGGCCCATGTTTCTTATTCACTCTCCTTGCAGACCAGAGACCCAGCAGGGTCACCAGCAGGGGTGGAGTGGAGACTGTGCAACTCACAACACAGCCTGCCCCGGAGATGGATGGGGTGTGAGAACCGGAGAAAGAGGAAGACAGGATGCCTTTGCTAATGCAAGTGCCCATCAGGGAAGCACCTGAGGCTGGCCGTCCTTCACACCAGCAGCTTCTGGCCCAGAGCCAGACCCAGCAGAAAGCCAGCTGGGCAGTCCCTTGGGTTCCTCAGGGTTTCCCAGGCCCTGAGGAGGCACCTAATCTGCCTCTGGACTATACCCTAGCCAGGCCAGTTCAAGGGCCATCGTGACCCCTGACTCTTGGTCCCATCCTACCCCAGTTCTCAGGGTGTGTGGTGGTGGTCCCCACATTCCCCACATTGGCCTGGGGCAGAGATGGCTCACTTGGTGAGGTGAGCAGCTGAAAAAGAATGAGGCCTTTTCTGGGTCTACATGTGGATGCCTCGTGCAAGCCACTCATCAGCAGGGGAGGGGACTGAGATACCCCTGTAGATGCCAGGGCTTGAGGGAAGATATGTGAGAGGGGATTGGGGTCAGGGAGACAGGAGGGCGTGGCTCAGCCCACAGCCTCCTTCCGCAAAGCGGTCCTGGGAGAAGTGGAATGAGCCCCCCCTCCCCCGTTGCTGCCTGCAAGAGGGAGCTGACCACCCCACGCTGGTGGCCCCCTAGTGCTCCCCTTCCTTGGGCCTGTGGAGACCGCCACAGGATACAGCGGTGCTTTGTAATTTATTTTTTAACATTTTCTCATATGTAGCAACCCCGCCTCCCCTCCTGAGTGTGTTTGCACAGGCTCTGCTCCCTGGGGCTGGCCTGACCGCAGAGTTTCTGGGGAGGCAGAGGCAGGGGCTTCGGGGCCTTAGTCACCATCCTTGGTTTCACCTCATCTCACTTCCTGTGAGGAACAGGGGCCTGACTCCTGACTCAGCACTGCATTCCAGCACACAGGGGGGCTCCTCTGCCCCCACAAGTGGGGGGGCTGGCTGAGGCAGCCCCAGGGTAAGGTCAGACAAAGCTGCTTAATGAAGGTGGGTCAGGGTGACAGTGACTGCTCCCCAAAGCCCAGCCCCTTGTGCTCAGTGCCGGCTCCGAACACTGGGAAATGGTTTAGAGAGCCTTCCTGCCCACCGAACTGCCAGTCCTCTCCCTCCCATAGCCTCGACAGAGTCATGTTCCCCTCACCCATCACGACAGACCCCATCCTTCCCGGGCATGGCCACGTGGGGAGGGTAGCAGCCCCCTGGCCTGGGTGCCATGAAGCCTGGGGCCAGGGTTCTGAGCAGCAGAAAAGGCCATAAATCAGCTGTCTTGTTTCTGACCTTCTCTGTCAGCACACGCCCCAATTTCTTCCATCTCGAACTTGACCTTCTAGTTCTGAGATGGGGTCCAGTTCTGGTCAGCAGTGTGCCCAGACGCCCATGTGTCTGTGTGCACCTGGGCCTCCTGCCTGGTTCTTTCTGGCTTCAATGCACCAATATCCCCGGGCCCACCTTCCGGCCTCAAAGTACAGGAAAGTGCAAGCAGGCAAACTGTGTTCTTTGTGCCAGAGCACCCCTGTGCTGAAATCTCCATTCGTCCCCACTGAGAAACCAGCTGAAGGGTGGGAGTGGGCCCGGCCCAGGCCGGGCAGGGCTGCTGTGGTGCTAGCTGCAAGCCCATCAGTGTGGACCCCATTGCCACATCCTGGTGCTCCTGAGTCCCAAGTTCCCCTTTCTCTCGGGTATGCTTGGCCCAGGGGCCTGGTGATAAGGGCCACCTCTCCCTCAAGCTTTGTGTTGGACTGCCTGTGGGACCAGACTTTGTCCTTCCTGCTCGTCCCATGTCAGTATTGCTACCCTCCTCTCTTACTTTTACTCCCGTCATTGCTGTGCTCACTTTTTTCCTGAAACGAATAAACGCTGCCTGGCTCCGGTTGCACGGGCTAGGCAGAAACCACCTGGAAGCCTTGCCTCCTTTCCCTGGGAGCTGGGGCTGCAGCCCACCACACCCACCAGAGTCAGCCTCAGTGGCTCCAGGAAGAACCTGACCAAAGGTGAGGGGAGCCCCAGACCAGTCAACAGGAAACCTTGAGGCCCCTGCAGTCACTGTGAAACTTCTGGGGTCCCAGACGATCACCCTCAGCCTGCCTGAGCTACTCTGCTTTTGTTCATCCCAACCTGGGATATCTTTCCTGCTGGCTGTAAATGAACCCTTGCCCCTTCACACAGCTAGCTTGAGCCCCGCAGGCCGGCATCTGTTCCGCCATTCCAGTTCCCAGCAGTCCTCCAGGGACAGAGGAGGGAAGAGGAGTATTCCCCTAGGAGGAAAAGTTATTTCTTGAAAGCACAGCAACAAGGATCTGAAGTCCCTCCTCAGCACAGTTGCCCACAGCGTCAGCACGGAATCTACGATGGCTAAAGCCACTGGTCTGGAGAACACCTCTGGTTCCACGCATCACCGCTGTGCCCTCCAGCTCCAGGGCCCTTCCCATTTTAAGATTAGTCCAACCATGGCAACCAGACTTACACAGAAATAGCTTTTGGACCCCACAGCCTTGGTTTTCACCTGTACCCTTCTTTTCTCTGCTCTCCTTTTATTCAGCTGAGAGTAAGACCTGGACTTGTAAGAAGAGATAGGGTATTTCCTCCTCCTCGTTCCAGCCAATCCCCCTTAAGTCCTGTGCTAAACAGCAAGACTCCCTCACTTTCAGGGGTGAGGTGGTAAAGCATGCCAGCTAGGAAGAGGAGAGGCAGTCTATTGGAATCCATGAACGTCTCAGACTGTGTATCATCCAAAGAGAGGCTGTTTTGTTACTTACAGGCTCATTTAAGACCAATTTAAATGATACCCAAAAAAAATCTTTCAGTAAAGGTCGCCAGAATCTGTGAATAATGTGGATTTTACACCTTTACCCAAAGGCAACATTATAACGTACACATTCAAGTCCAGCTAAAATACCCAGTCAAGGGTCTGTGTGTAGGCTTCAGTGACATGGGCTCATTCACAGTGGGGCCTCTGGGTTGCTGGTGTACAAATGAGGGGGTCAGTGCTGGGACCAGAGTCCATCATGAGTTCAGCAGGCTCACTGTGGACACTGCTTAGAAGAAAATGAAAGGAGAGGAGAGGAAAATGTCATCATGGACTTCCTGGAGGATCAGGATCCAACTTCTGGGGGGTGGGGGTACCTCATTTCCTGCTGCCCTGTTTCTTCCAGGCTCTCAGCATGTCCCAGCCTCATTTAGGCACATGGCTAATTTGTATTGGACTTTTGGATGCAGGTGACACTTCTTGGAGCCCTGAACATGAAAAGGTTGAAATCCCTGTCACCCCCATCTGCCAGGATCTGACCTCTTGACCACCACTCTGGAGGGCAGTAGTGTCAAGAAGAGGAGGGTCATAGCAAAGACCAAACCAACTGGCCCTGATGGGAGCTGCCTGGTAACTCTCAACTGTTTGCCGAGGGGTTAGGGGACCAGCTGCTGAGGCCTGGCAGGTGGGAGAGATAGGCCACCTCATGTTGGCTGGAGGGACAGCTCTCCGGGGATATGCACTACCTCCAACCCCCAACAAGGAAAGGCTTGGTTGTGGGAAAGACGGTACTTCCCGGAATTTATGTGTAGAGACTCCAGCCTTCTCTCCACAGCTGTATATGGCCTCAGCAGCAGAGGACCTGAGGAGGGATGGGGCCAAAGGCAGAGTCGCCGTGGAAACACAATCCGTTCCCATTCTCCTAACTGGGGTGAGAGCTGCAACCTACCAGGCTCTCATCTGGCTGGTCCTTGCCTAGGGCAGTTTTGTTTCATGCATTTGCTCAGGAAGGGTGAGGCACACCAGGATGACGCTGGCAGTGTTGGGTCAAAAGTCTGTTCTCCTCTCGGGTGGAAACTGGAGGAGGGGGGACCCCTCTGACTCCTGGGAGAAAAGGGGCCACACTGTGCATTATGTAACCAATCAAAAAACAACCCTCTGGTTAGTTGCAACACGAGGGCAAGAACTGGGGAGAAAAACAAAACCAAGTCTAAAGGTAAAAGCCAGCAGGAGGCTGGTGGGTCATTTCCTTCTCCCAGGCCTGTCCCCCATAGGTCTCCCTTACAAGGGAATCTGCCTCTCCTATTCTGGGAAAGGCTGTGTTCTGAGGAGTGTGGGGTGTCAAGGAATAAAGCAAAGGAGATCCTCGCTTTACCTCTTTGAGACTTGTTTCCTCAGATGTAAATAAAGGTAATACAGAACACCTGCACTGCCACCTCATGGTGTTGTCGACTGACAGTGGATGTGGGAGCACTGTCTGAACTTAAAAAAAGTCTGTGCAAATGACTTTGCACAGGAAACCCTCCAGGCCAGGAAAGGGTCTCTGGGGATACACTTCAAAGCTTAGAGCTGCAAAATAATGCCTCAGCCCCAGGCAAACCAGGCAGCCAGGCTGGGGAGAACTACCCACCCTCAACGCCTAGCAATGGTACTCTGCAAGTTAAAGCATCTCTTGCTTACCAAAGCTCAAACAACACAATCTCAGATCTGAAAATTTCTCACAAGTGGAAGAGATTATTCCTTTAATTTCCATTTCACCAGGATATAAACACAACAAGGAATGAATTGACCCACAGTCAACAAATGACCAAGCCAACATGACAAGCAGTATGCCTTATCCCTGGCTGTTTTCTTTTGGCTGAATCCCAACCCAGGTGGTTCAACAGAAGCACCAGGTAACTTTAAATAATTCAGATTCTCAAAGGCTGATTCAGGCAACGCAGGAAGCCACACCTAGTTTCAGGGCTTCACATGGCCATGTGGGCTTCATGGACCTGCTGCAGGAGGAGGCGGGAGGAGGACAGAAGTACCGGCAGAATGAGGCCCAGGAGGGAAACCTTCCCAGCAACAGATGGCCCACAGTCCGGCTCTGACTCCAGCATGCAAGAGAGGATCAGAAATAGGCACTGAGCAAGAGGTAACTGCCACGTGCATATCATACCTCATGCAGCTGCTATGGCTTTGATCAGGAAAACACTTCTCACCCCACATTCCATACAGACCCTCCTGAAATGCATGTGGACCAGGGGAGGGTATCGGGACAGCAGATGGAATGGGAATGAAAGCAGCTGGAAGAGCTGTTCTCTAGCTTGGCGAGAAGGGAGAAAGGAGCTGCACCCCAAACAAAAGGCAAGGGAGGAGGCTTCTTCAGACCCTGTTCCTCGCAGGTCTCAGAGCAGCAGGGGTACGTGTCAATTACCACAGTGTGATTACACCTTTCTCAGGGCAAGCTTTAGGACCTGAGAGTCCAGCCCGGGATCAGTCTCTTCTTCTGACCCACCTCACTCTCCAGGCCTTCTCTCCCCCATGCCCTTCAGGATCCTAACAAAATGATCAACAGTAGGGGGGGGGGGGAATGGTAAACCTTTATTTGGAAAAGAGAGCTTAAATGACCACTTAAAACCCCCATTTCATTTCCAAAACAGAAACAAATAAGAAAATAAGAAAACAAGAAAACAAACATCTATAAAACTCCTGCCCTCTGCCTTGAGCCATCTTAACCTGCATTTCCTGGCAGAAGAGAATAGTGATGGGCCATACTCCTAAAAACCACTAGGGCACTGACTTAAGACCATCTCAGGAGGTGCCCAGGGAGAGACGAACACAATAAACTATGGGTGGGGTGTGGACAGGTGGGCCTGGGGCTCAGACAGGCACATGCCCAGTACCCACGATACAATGTTCAAAAATATACACGCACAGATAAATTCCCCAGTACCTGGGAATGGAAAGCTTATAACCACGAACACAGCAGCAGAACTCAGGCTGGGTCTTTGGCTTTCAAAAAAAAGGGGAAGAGAACCTCTGGCTACCTGTCTGTAATTCCGGCCGCTCCACCGTGACCTTCAGTCCCACTCCCAAGGCCAAGCAGGGCAGCAGCAAGGCTAATGTGCAAGGACCAGCAGCCACTCTGGGCTGAGGGAGGCGCAAGGAGAACCAGGCCGCACCCCAGCTACGGAAGATTAAGGCATGCAGGTGATACATGTGGGCAAGGGGCCCCCGGATGGGCCAGGGTGGCCCTGTGCTGGGAGGAAAAGTACTGGCAATGAGCAGCTGAGGCCTTGCCCGCCAGAACTAATCCTAAAGCACTGCCACCTCAAGTTCTTGGACGAGTTTTGCCCAAGGCCACCTTCTGCAGAGAGGGTGGACAGGAATGGGGGAAGCAGTAAGATAAAAAGAAGTGGGAAGAAAGGACAGAAAACAGCTTCTGAGGTGTGCAGAGGAAAGAGAACAAGTCCCTGAGGTCTTGGGTCCCAGCTGAAATGGCCGCACAGCCTGCCTGCTCTTACCCCTAGCAGGTGTCCCACCCCACCTCCCGGTTCTGCAGGGGGCAGAGTCTAGTAAGACCAGAGTTTCCTGAAGGCTCTTTCTTGTCTTTTGAAACCTCAAACTCTTATTCCAGTCCACTGACCCTACACAGAGGTTCACACTTGTACCTCTCTCACAGCGCCTAGGGAAAGGGACAAGCCCTAGAGAAAGCATGCCAGGACTGTGGGAGCTCTGGGTCAGAGGCTCAGAGGCTGCTAGGGCAAGCAGTGCATCCCTGAATCTGCTGTTCCAGGCTGTGAGGCCCACTCATCCCCTGAGGCCAAGAGAGGAGTATGGCCTGGGTGGCATGATGACTGCCTCATTAGACACAGAGGATAAAAGGGGAGGTGGGCCCATGCCCCTGCTGCTGCCTGGCCCCAGTGTAGAAAGTGGGCTGGTCAGAGGCAAGCACAGCCATACAGAGCAGTCCCACCCCGAGAGGACACATGCATGCTACACACCTCACATGTGTGTGCCTGGCAAGAGGGCTGGGTCCAGAGGTCACGAAAGCAAAAAGAAGACTGGGTTAGAAGATACCATCAAGAAACGGCCTGAAAGCAAATAACCAATGAGATCAATAGCTCCCGCAACCCTGGTAATTAAAAATTAAGGGGGAGCACTGGATACATGGAAGGAAAGGGGAAGCCCCCCCTTCTGCCTCTCCCAGGGCCACTGAGTATGTGGCATAGGATTAGGAAGAGGTTGGCGTGGGGCAGGGACCACAGGCAGAGAACGTGGACAGGCCTGGAGAAAATCTAACCATGGGAAAAGGGAAATGGGGGAGGGGATGGGACGTAAGTTTCTTGGATCTAAGTTTCCAGAAGCATGGGGTATTTCCACAGTCTCTGATCCAGTGAGCTCTTCTGGAAGAGAAGCTCTCTTCCTCAGGGAGCCCCATCACAGGGCCATGACTTCCATCCCAAAGCTGGCCAGCAGGCAGAGGTGGTCTGAAGAGCAGAAGGGGTTGGGTAAGCCATTGGCAGCCCAGAGAATCTCTTCAGAGAGGAGGGAGAGACGGCCCAGAAGCTTGAGAGTCCCATCTTGATACAGCCTGCGATCTGGGGCACAAAGTAGAAGCCAGTGGGGAAAGCAGCCATGGCCACTGCATAGGGTGACTGGGGCCCACGGGACCTATGCTTTATGGAGGCTGCATCCCCTTGGTTACCCTGCCCTCCCTCACCTCTCCCTGATGCCTCTCACTGAGGCCTCATTTTCTCAGATACTCTGCAATATATCATTGAAGCAAGCAGGATGGGTTCCGGGAGATTGGCAACTTGAGAATGTGTGCCTAGGCCCAGCATCTACACAAACTTCGGACTTTCCAAGAAAAGCTGGATATCCAGCTTTTCTACTAAAATCTGATTTTTTTTAAACATAGGAAATCAATTCAAACATTTTAAAAGTCATGCTTTAAATAACACAGGCATGAGGCCAGGAGGCTGCTATACTGTGACTGCTGGTAGAGGGTGAAGAAACAAGAAATAGGATCTCTAACCTAACCAAGTCCCTCACTAAATGGCTGCCATGTTCAAAATCCACTTACCTCCTGGTGCTCTATTTTTACCTCTTAAATAGAGGGAGGGCTGGTTCTGCCCACCTCTCTCTAATGCTGCAAAGATAAAAAGAGAAGGCAGACAAGTGGCCTAAGGAAGTTATGAGAAGGATAACTAGTGCCAGGTAGGTATGAAATCTGTTCTTTTACAAGTCTGGTCCAGCAGCCCAAAGCCATGTGACCAAATGCCTGACCTGCCATCAGCTGTTCCCAGGGATTTCTGAGGGTGGCTTCTATGAACTCAGGTTCCACCAGGCTTACCAGTTCTGTTCCCATTTTCGCAGGACTCAGCCGAGAAGAAGATATAATCCACTGTCGTTCCAAGACCCAAGGGCATTGTTGTGACCTCTGGGCGGCCATGCTGGGGCAGGAAGTGAGTATATACTGAGGTCAGGTGAAGGCAGTGCTGGATGGTGCCTACAGTCCTGCAGGGACAAAGGGGAAGAGGTCAGTCATCAAACACTGAACTTTTCTAAGAGTCATT
Organism: Spilogale gracilis; assembly: GCA_004023965.1. Lineage (NCBI taxonomy): Eukaryota > Metazoa > Chordata > Mammalia > Carnivora > Mephitidae > Spilogale > Spilogale gracilis. The sequence continues at coordinate 33,713 of PITA01000404.1, read as the reverse complement.
TCCTCTACGGGTTTCACAGTTTTTTAAGTGACAATTCCAAATAAATCTCAGCAAATTCTTCCCAAGCTAATAAGGGGGAGGTTGTCTTAGCTAAAATTAGCCTAGAAACACACACATTTATACCCAGTCCCCCTGACCTTCCTCACCCTACCCCCACCCTACTCTCCTCTCATTACCTGGTGAAGTATACCTAATGTACCCTGTCCAGGGGTCAGCAAGTTCTTCTGTGAAGCCTTACTCCCTGAGGAAAAGTGCATGGGCTCTTCATCTGTAAGAACCTAGGTGGGTCACCTCTGGCTTCTGCACACCAGCCCTTCCAAAAGCTTAGCACGTATTAGAAGAGAGACCTCAGCGAAAAGTGCCCCCCAGTCAGCCTCAGGAAAGTCAATGAGAATATCTCTCATTCACCCAGATGAGGGCTGGGAAGCAAACTGTAGGGAACTGATAGGAAGATCACCTGGGGAAGACAGGCTCAGGCTCCAAGGTGTCTTCCTCAAGAACAGACTGGGCCCAGCCAGCAGGTCGCTCTGTAGAAGACCAGAGAGAAGAGATTTTATTATTTTCAGACATGAAGCAGGGTCAGAACCTTGCACCCTGGAATCCCTCTCAGATTCTTGACCAGACTGCTCCAAAAGGGGAAAGGGGAAGAGAAGAGGTGATGGAACAAAGAAAACAATGGATTGAAGTTGTAGGAAGGCCTATGGAGACCTTGAACACAGACATTTCTTCCTTGGCTCAGCACCTTTTCAAATAACTTACTTACATTTATTCTTTAGAAATAAATTTATTTAAATTTATTCTTTAGGTAATAGAATCACGTGGTACAAAAATCAAATGTAGAGAAAAATATCAGTGAAAAGTCTTCCTCCCATTCTGGGGCTCCTGCCACTCAATTTCCCTTTCCAGATGCAACCCATGTTACCAAATCCCTGGTATATTCTTTCAGAGATTTTTCTATCACATACCATCTGCTGTGTGTGTATACATGTATGTGTATAATACACATATGTTTGCACACTAGTAACATGGATATATACATTCTTAAATAACTTACTTAAATTTATTCTTTAGAAATAAATTTATTTAAATTTATTCTTTAGGTAATAGAATCACGTGGTACAAAAATCATTTTTTGTAATAAGTACGCACACAAACATGACGAAAAAAGATACACAGTTCCAGTATCAGGAAAGAGGGGATATTATTACAGAGCCTACTGTCATTAAGTGTTATGGACTGAATGTTTGTGTCTTCTCAAAGTATGTTGAAATGCCACCCCCCAGTGAAATGGTCTCTGGAGGTGGGCCTTTGAGAGGTAGTTAGGTCATGAGGGTGGAGCCCTTGTGCATTGGATTAATGCCCTTATAAAAGGTTTGGATCCAGATAGCTCCCTCACCCTCTTTCTGCCATACGAGGACACAAGAAGTTAGCATTCAGCAGCCCAGAACCAGACCATTCTGACACCCTGATCTTAGACTTCCAGCTCCAGAACTGTGAGAAATAAATTTCTGTTGTTTATAAACCATCAAGGCTGTGATATTTTGTTATAGTAGCCCAAACTGACAAGACAACAGGGTAACAAGGATCAACAAAATTGACAAACCCTTAGCTAGACTGACCAAGAAAAAAAAAAGACTCAAGTTACTAAAACTAAGAATGAAAGAAGGGCCACTGCCACTGCCAACCCTATAGAAATTTTTAAATTATGAGAATAATATAAACTGAATAACCTATAAGTAAAGAAATTCAATTAATAATTTAAAAACTTCCCACAAAGAAAAGTCCAGACTAGATGGCTTCATTGGTGAATTCTACTAAACATTTAAAGAAGAAGTAATACAAATACTTCATAAGTATTTCTAAAAATCAAGATGGAACACTTCCCAACTCAGGCTATGAGGTATTACTCAGTCAATTAAAATTAGACAAAAACATCACAAAGAAAACTACAGAATATCCCCTGTGAATGTACATGCAAAATTCCTCAATGACTATATTGTAATTCATAAGAAATATATATTTGGTCTTGTCCACAGTTCCTGACTCATAGCTCCCCAATCCTTTAGAATTTCTTAAGAGATTAAAGTGATAAAGGTATCTTTTGTTAGATTATGAGTTGACTTTTGGAAAGCATCTAAAGATGGGGTCTGGTTACCAGAAGAACCAACCTGTTATTAGAGGGCTGGAACTTTGTTAAAGTTGTTAAACCTCCTGGGGAGGAAGTGGGCTGGTGCTTGACTCACCAATGGCCAATGATTTAATCAACCCTGCCTGTGTAATGAAGCCTTCAGAGAGCTTCTGGGCTGGTGAATACGTGGAGATTTGGGGAGAATGGGGCCTACACAGGGCATGGAAGCTTCCCAAATACCTTGCTCTGTGTCTCTTCCACCTGGCTTTTTCCTGAGTTTTATCCTTTTATTATAAATGGGCAATCTAGTGAGTAAAATGTTTCTCTGAGTTTTGTGAGCCACTACAGCAACTTAATTAAACCCAAGGAAGGAGAGGGTCATGGGAACCTCTGATTTGTAATAGCCAGTTGGTCAGAAACTACAGTTAATAACCTGGACTTATGACTGGTATCTAAAGTTCACGGAGGAGGTTGTTGGGAGCACAGGCTGCGCTTGTAACTGGTGTCTGACGCTGGGGAGTGGGGGAAGACTTACAGGACTGAGCCTTTATTTCACCTGTGGAATCTGGTGCTATCTCTGGGTAGATGGTGTCAGAACTGAATCGAGTGTAAACATCCCCCCTTCCCCATCCCCATTTGAAAATTAAGTCTCAGAACACCAAAACAATATATTGGCAAACCAAATCCAGCAAAATAAAAAATTATTATATACTCTGACCAAGTACAATTTATCCTAGGAATATAAGGTTCGTTTAACATCTGAAAAATCAACTAATGTAATACATTAATAGAAGACTGAAGGATAAAGACTACATGATCATCTGAATACACACAGAAAAATCATTTGACAAAACTCAACACTGCTTTATGAGGGGAAAACAACATAAAAAGCCAGACACAGAAGAGAACTTCTTGGGGTACCTGGGTGACTCAGTCATCAGGCATCTGCCTTTGGCTCAGGTCAAGATCCCAGAGTCCTGGGACTGAGCCCCACATCGGGCTCCTTGCTCAGCAGGAAGCCTGCTTCTCCCTCTTCCACTCCCTCTGCTTATGTTCCCTCTCTCACTATCTCTCTCTCTGTCAAGTAAATAAATACAATATTTATAAAGAAGAAGGAGGGGGGAGGGGGGAGGAGGGGGAGGAAAAGAAGAAGAAGAGGGAGGAGAGGGAAGAAGAGGAGGAGGGGGAGGGGGAGGAGGAGAAAGACTCCAACCAGATAAAGGGAATCCACAAAAACCCCAGAGCTCACATCACACTTAATTCATAACACACTTAAAAGCTCTACCCCTAAGATCAGGAACAAAATAAGGATGTCCACTCTTACCACTCAACTGTAGAGAGGCCTAGCCAGGGCAATCAGGGAAGAAAAAGAAATAAAAGGCATCCAGATTAGAAGGGAAGAAGCAATGTTGTTTCTGTTTGCAAGATGACATGATCTTTTATATAGAAACCCTAAGAAATCCACTCAAAAACTATCAGAATAAATGAGTTCTCAAGACTGCAACATGTTAGATCGATATACAAAAACTGCGTTTCTATACTCTAGCAGTAAAAATCCAAAAATGAAATTAAAAAAACATTCCCATTTACAATATCAAAATGAATAAAATAGTAATAAATGTCATAAAAGTGTAAGATTTACACACTGGAAACTACAAAACATGGAAAGACATTAAAGATCAAAATAAATGAAAAGACATTCATCTTTGTTGATCATAACACAATATTATTAAAATGGCAATACCTCCCAAACTGATCTACAGATTTCTAGATCCCTATCAAAATCCCCCAACTAGCTTCTTTGCAGAAATTTATATGCTGATAGAAATATAGAAATGAAAGGGACTCAGAATAAACAAAATAATCATGAAACCCCATAAAGTTATAGGATGTATACTTCTCTATTTCAAACTTATACAAAGCTAAAGTAATCAAGACACTGTGCCACTGGCATAAGGATCAATTTATAGTGAATGGAATAGAACCGAGTGTCCAGAAACCTGTACAGCCATGTTCAATTAATGTTTCACAAGGGGAGGAGTGAATACACAATGACTGCTAATAGATACAGGGTTCCTTTCAGGAGGGATGAAAATGTTCTACAATTAGATTGTGGTAATGTACACACAATTCTGAATAGAATAAAACCCACTGGCTTACACACTTTAAATAGGCAGATTTTATGGTATAAGAATTTCAACACAATAAAGTTTTAAAAAAAAAAGGTAAAAGAATGTTATGAACAACTTCATGACAACAAATTTAATAATTCAGATTAAATGGAATATTCCTTTATATGCTTTAAATCTTCCCTGTTTTTTTCTTTTTGTTGGTATTATAAATAGGGTCTTTTTTATTATTATCTTTTAACAAATATATCCTTATTTTTATATATGAATTCTATTGTTTTTCTGAACATTCATATTATACCAGCTACCTCCCAAATCTTAATGTTTGTAATAGTTGTTAGTTGATTCTCTTGGATCACCAGTCATCTAAAACCTGAACAACCCTCCATTTTGTTACTTGTGTTCCCGTCCACATTTCTGTTTCTAAATCTGTTGGCTGGCATCTTTGAATATGGCTGAATAATAAGAGTGGTCATCCTTGTCCTATTCCTGACTTTGACAGGAATGCTACTACACTGTCTTCTTTAAGCTGGATGCTGACATGTGGAGCTGAGATAAATGTTGTGGTTGGGTTTGGTTTTTAATTTGCAGGCCTGCAGTGGCTCTACTCCCCTCCTCTGCTCCTCACCTCTATGGTACATTGTTACCACCATGCACTCCCACTGACCAAGATCATTTTAATGGTGTAAGGGATTACGGGAAAACCTCAAAGATACTTTGGATTCAGTTTTAGACTATGGCAATAAAGTAAATATACCAATAAAGCCAGTCAACTGAATTTTTTGGCTTTCCCAGTACATATAAAAGTTATATTTATATCATACTGTGGTCTTCTAAGTGCGTAATAGCATTGTCTCTAAAAAACAAACAATGTACTTATCTTAATTTAAAAATAATTGCTAAAAAATGCTAACCATATCCTGAACTTTCTGCAAGTTGTATCTTTTTGCGGGTAGAGGGTCTTGCCTCAGTATGGACGGCTGCTGACTAATGAGAGAGGTGGTTATAAACAATTTCTCTGTAGCATGCAATGCTGTTTGATAGCATTCTACCCAGAAAACTTCTTCCAACATTGGCATCAGTCCTCTCACACCCTGACCCTGCCTTATCAACTAAATTTATATAATATTCTAAATCCTTTGGGGGGAGCCTAGGCAGCTCAGTTAAGCGTCCAACTCTTGGTTTCAGCTCAGGTCATGATCCCAGGGTCCTGGGAATCGCCACTCACAGAGGAGTCAGCTTGTCCCTCTCCCTCTCCCCCCGCCCCCTGTTCATGCTCTAATAAATAAATAAAATCTAAAAACAAAACAAAACAAAACCAAACCAACTCCACATAAGTTAAAGTTCTATCCTAAGAGTGCAGCAATTCAGTCCCATCTCCAGGCTCCACTGCTCATTCTAGTTGTCTTCCTGTTTCTACTATATCTGCACTTACATCCTCCACTGAAGTCCTGAGCCCTCATAGTCATCCCTGAGGGCTAGAATCAACTTCTTCCAGACTCCTGTTAATTAATATTGGCATTCTGACCTCTTCTCAGGAGTCACAAATGTTCTTAGCTGCATCTGGAATAAGGAGTCCTTTCCAGAAGGTTTCAATTCACTCTGCCCAGATCCATCAGAGGAACCACTATCTGTGGGAGCTATAGCCTTACAAAATGTATTTCTTCAATAATAAAACTTGAAAGTCAAAATCATTCTTTGATCCATGGGCTTCATAATGAATACTACATTAACAGGCATGAAAACAATGTTAATCTCGTTGTACACATCCATCAGAATCTTGGCTAACCAGGTGTGTTGTCAAAAAACAATAATATTTTAAAAGAAATATTTTTTTCTGGGCAGCAGGTTTCAACAGTGGGCTTAAAATATTTAGTATATCATGTTGTAAACAGATGCGCTCTCATCCAGGCTTTGCTGTTCCATTTAGGGAGCACAGGCGGCACAGATTTAGCATAATTCTTAAGGGTCCTAGGATTTTTGGAATGGTAAATGAGCACTGGCTTCATTTTCGAAGCACTGGCTTCAACATCACCATCTGTATTAGCCCTTAACAAGAGAGTCAATCTATCCTTTGAAGCTTTGAAGTCAGGCACTAACTTCTGTCCAGCTATGGAAGTCCCAGATGGCATCTTCTCCTAATAGACAGCTGTTTTGTCTACACTGAAAATCCATTAAGTGTAGCCACCTTCATTAATTATTTTCGCTGGCTCTTCTGGATAACTTGCTGCTTCACCTTATACTTTTATGTTACAGAGACGGCTTCTTTCCTTAAACACTAAGAACCAACCCCTGCTAGCTTCAGACTTTTCTTCTGCACTGCCTTCACAGAATTGAAGAGAATTAGGGCCTTGCTCTGGGCTAGGCTTTGGCTTAAGGAAATGTTGTGGCTGGGCTGATCTTCCATCTGGACCACTAGCAGTTTCTCTATCAGCAGTAAGGCGGTTTTGCTTTCTTATCATTCACGTGATCGCTGGAATAGCACTTTTCAATTCTTTCAAGAACTTTCCTTTGCATCCACAGCTCAGCTCACTGTTTGGGGCAGGAAGCCTAGCTGTTGCCTGTCTCAGCTTCTGACATGCCTTTCTCACTAAGCCTAATCATTTCTAGCTTTTGATTTAGTGGGAGACATGCGACTCTTCCTTCCACTTGAACACTTAGAGGCCGTTGTCAGGTTACTAATTGGCCTAACTTCAATATTGTTTTGTTTCAGGGAACAGGGAGGCCTAAGGAGAGGGAGAGAGAAAGACGGGAATGGCTCGTTGGTGGAGCAGTCAGAACACACAAAACATTTACTGATTAAATTTGCCATCTTATGTGGGTGTGGCTCATGACCCTCCAAAACAATTCCAATAATAATACCAAAGATCACCAATCACCATAACAAATATAATAATAACGGGAAAGTTTGAAATATTGTGAGAATAACCAAAATGTGACAGATACAAAGTGAACAAATGGTGTTGGAAAAATAGCGGTAATAGACTTGCTCAATGTAAGGTTGCCACAGACGATTTGTAAAAAATACAAGGTCTGCAAAGCACAATAAAGTGAAGCACAATAAAACAAGGTATGCCTGTATTTAGTTTTTCCTTAATCTAAGGGAGAGTCTTTTAAAAAGAATCTAGAATAGATGTTGAATTTTTAACAGTCTCTTGGACATCTATAGGATATACTTCATATATTTTAGTAGATTTCATATATATTAGTATGTTAAGTTATATTAATAGATGTCCCAATATCAAACAGTCCTTCTATTTCTGATATACTCCATTTGGTCATGGTATACTGCTCTTTCAACATGCTGCTAGATTGTTTCCTGATCTATTGAAATTTTTTTGCATCAGTATTCATAAGTGGAGAATTTAGCCTCAATAGTGTTTTCTGTATAATTGTTGTCAGGTATCAGGGTCAAAATACTTGTTGTGTAAAAATTACCAGCTCCTTCCTTCCTCTGTGCACTGTAATAATTTAAATAGTAATAGAATTACAACTTCTTTATAAGTTTGATGGCATTCTCCAATCAATCTGAGTCTGGTGTTTTTGTGGGACTACATCTCTGAGAACTTTATGTATTTCTTCCCTGCTTAGATTCTCTCTCTCCTCTGTAACCAACTTTACTAAAATATATTTTCTAAAATTAATATATGCCATCTAAGTTTTTTATTTCTTTTGCACTCAGCTGGGCCAAGAACACCCCTATAACCCTACTAATTATTCTGCATCTGGGTACTTTCCCTTGTTCTTTCCCTGCCCTTCACAATAGGTTAGATAATGGGTCTAATTGACAGCTTTTTTTTTTTTTTTTGCCCAAACAACAAACTCCTAGAGTTTATTACTTTCACTATTTTTCTGTTTTCTAAACTATTCCCATTTGCATCTCCTGTTTTCTTTCAGCTTGTTCTTTTTTTCTAACTTAAGTTGATTGTGCGATTTACTTACTTTTATCTTTTCTTATCTACTAATGTAATTCTGTGATTCTAAATATTCTATATAATTCCATGAACTTTTCACTGAACACTGTTTTAGCTATATCCCACAAATATATGGTATTTTCAGATATTCTGCAATTTTAGCTTAAATTTCACCTTTGACTCAAAGTTGTTTGAAATTTTCTTAATATCCAGATATTGTTTTCTTTTTTGTTTCTAATTTCTATTTTTACTGCATATGTGATCAGATAAAGACTGTATACTGTTTGAGATTTATTAAGGTTTTTTTGGTGGCCTAATTCTTAAGAATTTCCTATCAATACTTAAAAAGATGTCTTTGCTCTGCTTTCAATACTTAGAATTTGATATGCATCAATCAGATTTACATTTACAACATGTTACTGAAGTCTTCCATATTCTTAGTTATCTTTTTTTACTTGATCCGTTGTAGGCTAAGACAGATGAATTAAAACTCTTTACAATTAGTTATTTTCTGACTACTCTTCTGTTAAGCCTGCACTTTTACTTTATGATTGTTGATGTAATGTTATTCGGAGCTTAAATATTTATAATGCTAATATCTTCCTTTTGAGTTGCATCTTTTATCATTACAATACACCAGAAAAATCTCAGTGAGCAGCAGGATACTAAAAATATTTTTTTTATTTTTTATTTTTTTATTTATTTTTATTTTATATAGTATATAACCACTAAAAATGGTTTCCCTCAACACAAGGTTCTGTCCAAGCAGCACTGTGTGCAAATAGCCCTGTTCTGGTGGCCACACAGGACTGGGGTCCTCTGTGTGCCCCATCAGGCCAGCCGAGCACACGGGCCACAGCTGCCTCCTCTGGAGCTGCAGTCAAACAAGTAAGTCCTTCTGCAAGTACTTGGGAAGAGGATAAATTGTGTTCAGGGATGGGCCAGTGCAGAAGCTGGATTCAGAACTTCCCTGGTTAGAAAACTGATCAAACAGCTTTTGGTCTATGGCCATCTGGTCAGTTTGTAAATAGTGATTACAGGCGCCTGGGTGGCTCAGTGGGTTAAAGCCTCTGCCTTCAGCTCAGGTCCATGATCTCAGGGTCCTGGGATTGAGGCCTGCATCGGGCTCTCTGCTCAGCAGGGAGCCTGCTTCTTCCTCTCTCTCTCTACCTGCCTCTCTGCCTACTTGTGATCTGTCAAATAAATAAATAAAATAAAAAATCTTTTAAAAAATAGTGATTACGAAAATCATCTATTAGCCATTGTTTTTTCTATAATGTACTGTATTGGGCATGTGGTTTGTTGGTTATTTGTTAAAAGACCTGAAGGTCCAGAGTTCAATAGAAACAGGCAAGTGGTCATGAGAAAAAATCAGTAACCCTCTTTCAGTGTCTTTAAGACCATACTGGAAAGAAGAAATCATTAGTAACCGAAAATGTTTACAAGAAGGGGACATAAAATTTAGCTTCCTTCTCACAAATTATGCCCCCACAAAGGGCGTTGGGGAGAGTGAGAATCAGAATGTTTTTATTGCACAACTTGGGCAATGCAGAATTCTCCGGTGCAGTGCCACGTTGGCCTACGGGAAGGTTAGACCATCACTATGTAGCACTGCAGCTCCTTTTGCAACTCTCATGCTACCTGGTAAAATCAGTGTCATAGTTAGGTCAGCAAGTTCTGATGGGCACTGCTGGGTTGCATAACTTTAGTAATAGACTGGAAATATTATTTCTAAGCACATCTAAGCACATCATCTAGGAAAAAGATCACATTTGACCTCCTTATTGCACTTAAGTCTTTCTACTCATGGTTTAAAAATGGTGGCAGACTTTTAGATTTGGAGTCTTTAAAAGACATTCATGAGATAAACATTTTTCCAAAGAGAACATTCAGATGGCCAGCAAAAACATGACAAGATTCTCAATATCACTAACCACCAGGGAAACACAAATCAAAACCATAATGAGATATCACCTCATACCAGTTACAATGGCAAGTATCAAAAAGACAAGAAAGAATAACTACTGGTAATGAGCATGTGAAAACACCCAACATATGGGGTGCTCCTGGGTGGCTCAGTTGGCTAAGCAGTTGCCTCTGGTTCAGGTCATGATCCCAGAGTCCTGGGATCAAGTCCCACATCAAGTTCTCTGTTCATCTGGGAGTCTGCTTCTCCCTCTCACTTGCCCCTCTCTTTCCCCATGCTCTCTTTCTTGTTCACTCTACCACTCTCAAATAAATAAATAAAATCTTTTTAAAAAATAATTTATTTTTTCAGCGTTCCAAGATTCATTGTTTATGCTGGTGGTGGATATTAAGGAGGGCATGTATTGAATAAACAAAATCTTTTTAAAAAAGATAAGAATTTAAAAATTTTTTTAAATAGAATGAATGTGGTTGAGAATATGAAGAAAAAGAAACCCTTGCACACTGTGCACTGGTGGGTTGCATGACTCTAGTGTTAGACTGGAAATATTATTTGTTAACACATCTAAACACATCTTCTAGAAAAAAGATCACATTACAATCTCCTTATTACACTTAATGTCTTTCTATTCATGGTGGGAATATAAACTGGTCACTGTGGAAAACAGTACGGAAGGTCCTCAAAAAATTAGAAATAGAAATATCATTTGAGGTAGTAACTCCACTTCTGGGTACATACCCAAAGAAAACAAAAACACTAATTCAAAAAGATACATGCATCCCAATGTTTACTGCAGCCTCATTTACACTAGCCAAGATACGGAAGCAACCCAAGTGTCTATCAACAGATAAATGGATAAAGAACATATAGTGTGTGTACACACACACACACACACACACACACACACATGCAGAATATTATTCATCCATAAAAAAGAATGAAATCTTGCCACTTTTGACAACACAGGTGGACTTAGAGGGCATTCTGAGTGAAATAACTTAGAGAAAGACAAATATCATATGATTTCATTTGCATGTGGAATCTAAAAACCAAAACAAAGATCAAAATAGAAAAAGACTCATAAATACAGAGAACAAACCAGTGGTTGACGGAGGGGAGAGGGTGAAAGAGAGGCAAAATAGGTGAAGAAGATTAAGAGGTACAAAATTCCAGTAAGGAAATCATAGGGATGAAAAGTGCAACGTAGGGAACAGAGGCGATATTGTATTAACTTTGTATGATGATAGATGGTAACTACACTTATGGTGCATGGGTGCAGACGTCTACCCAAATTTAATCTCAACTTTGAAAATACTGCTATTAGTTTGCACCTTTAGTGAACTGGATATTCTCCCCCTACATAATGATTCTACTTACGAAGTGATCATCATTATGTGTTTTAAAGGTTTAATTTTGTTCCTAAATTGAAATGCTTGTTTTATGTTTCAAGTACAATATTGTTTTATTTTGGTTTTTAATAATGTTTTCTTCACATGAAATGTGGGGTCCTACTACTGTTTTAACTTCAGAAATTTGTAATTATAAAGCACTGAGCCACTGCTTCCCTGCCTGACCCACTTAATACCAGCAGTCATCTCAGGTCGTGGAGCATGCTGGCTGCTGCATGCATGGGGGCCATCATTATCATTATCGCTATTGCTACAGCTATAGAACAGATTTAGCTTTGCAATTGAATTAAAACAAAAACAAAAACAAAAACCACAGAGCCACTGAAATTTTTGTTGCTTTGCGCAAAATGCCAATTCAAATTAAATTCCTACAAGAAAAAATAAACTCACTGCTTATCACCGGTCCTTCTAATATAGTTTTTCCAGCAGTTTGGTCAAGAAAAGCATTTGGTTGAGTATGAAATTCTTGAATCATATTCTTTCCTCGAAGCCTTGTTCTCCTGTCTTCTAGAGTTGAATGATAATGTTAAGAAGTCTCAAGCCAACCTGGTTATTTTTATCCTTAAGAGCAACCCAATCATTTTGGTTCAATTGCCCACAGGATTCTTTTGTCTCTGGCTTCCAGTAACTTCAGTAAGATGTCTTACTGTTGATTCTCCTATGTCATCTTTTATTAAAACATGGTATATTCTCTCAATTTGAAGACTCAAATCTTTCAATTTTGGGAAAATCTTCCTTGAAACATACCTTTACGTATTTCTTTTGTGCCATTATATTGGTTTTCTTCTTTGCGAACTCCAACTATGGGTATGTTGAGAGTCTCCTTAACTTCCACCACTATTTCTCTCTAATCCCTTTTATCCTTTTACTTCCTTTTTATTTTGCTTTTTCTTTCATGGCCTCTGTCTCTTGGCCTGTTTTCAGCAGTATCTACTCCTAGTCCTTCTTATGCTGTACCCAATTTTGTCTTCATTTTATGTGATTTTTAAATTTTTTATTCTTTCCTGGCTCTGCAGATTCCATTTCATCTTCTGATGTCTTGCAATGTGCCTGAACTTATTTCACAAAGGCAATTATTTTGGTACTCTTACTTTATAAATGTAATTGCTTCATTTTTTATTCATGGGAAAATAATCGTAGTCTTTCATATGCTTCATGACAATAATTTTTATCTTTGAGGTAAGCATTCTTTATCTGCCTTTTGTTTTTCCTGTTCCTTCTTTCTTTCTTGCAGTATTCTAGTACAGCTCACTTGCTGGTTCCTTTTAACCAGCCTGGCTTTGAATTAGTTGACATTTCTCTGTACCAGCTATCTGTGCAGCTTCTCTAAGGGAAGAACTGGGTATGCATTCCAAATACTCCTGATGACACAGAGTTGTATATGAGTCCTTTTAATCTTTACTTCTCCCCAGCCAAAAAGGATATGCAGCTCTATTAAGTATCTCATCACCCCTCCAGTCACTCAGACAGACTGCTTAATGCAAATAGGGCTTGAATCCTTGATCAGGCTTTTCTCCAGTGCCTATGAAGACCAAAACAGGTTCAGACAGTCTCCTATCACAACTTGTGCATCCTATCCTTGCTGACTGATGAAACAAGAGATTTTAATCTTATGCCTTAAGGTACACTCCTCACCTTGGAGAAATGCACTGTGCTGATTCTTTGTTGAGATCTACACAGTCCCCAGATAAGTCCTTCCGTACTTCCTCCAGCACCCCTTCACGATCTCCAGTGCCTCCTGCAGCCATTCTACCTATGTTATGATCCATGGCTTCAGATACACTCAGGTCTCCTAGTTTTCTCAAAGATGGAGTTTGCATTGCTTTTTTCCATTCTCCTTGTTGCTTTGGAATTGTTTCTGAGACAAAGCAGAACTATCACAAGCAGGACTACTGTCACCTACGATTTTCAAACCCTGTCATATATGTCTTCCCTATATGCTGTACATACATTGGTTATTAGCTACTTAAGCTTAAAAATGTTACATGGCTCATTCAAGGTCTCAGACATGATTGGAACTCAACTCTCTTGATTCCTGGTCCACATTCTCATTGTGCTGCACATCTGTACATGCATATGGACACAGAACTCCACTGACCTTCCTTCTAAGCATGCTTATTACCAGAAGCTGACCTAAAGAATTATACCTGCAAAATGACTAGAAACCACATAACTGACAAATATCAGGGGTAAGGAGGAAAGAAGGTCAAGAAAACAAGCTTAGTTTCCATTTTACCTGGCTTAGTATCTGTCACTCCTTCCATAAGAACCAGTCCTACTGGTCGCTGACAGGCGATGTCGCAGAAACGGAATCGCAGCAGGAAGTCTCGGCTATACTTTAGTCTCTCTGCAAACCAGGAAAAGCCATACAGTGAGAAAAAGGAAGAGAAGCCACATGCTGAAACCATCTTAATACCGAGAAGCTTCCAGTATAGGGACACAGGCTCTGAAGACAAGTTGATTTTCCAACACATAGGATTTTTTTAAATTTTATTTTATTTATTTATTTGACAGAAAGAGAGAGATCACAAATAGGCAGTGAGGCAGGCAGAGAAAGAGCGGGAGGCAGGCTCCCCACTGACCAGAGAGCCCAATGTGGGGCTCAATCCCAGAACCCTGAGATCATGACCTGAGCTGAAGGCAGAGACTTAACCCTCTGAGCCACCCAGGTGCCCAACCAACACAAAGGATTTAAAGTTGTCCACTTCACTGGGAGGTCATGAGGAGGACAGTGGGAAAAACAAAGGAACTTGCTAAGAGAATTGAGGGAATTACATTTTCTCTTGTCATTGAAATATCAGCTTCTCCCAAAATGGGCAGAGAGGCACAGCCAACCAAGAATATGGCACAAGCTCACCTGCTCTCTTGGGGTGGCAGGAGGTGAAATACTGACAGCAGTCAGTGATGCCCAGGGAGCTGGGCCAGAGTGGGGCCTGCAGTTTCCTCTGGTAAAGCTGATGGGAGAAGTCTTCCTGTCCAGACACCTAGAAGAAAAGAGCAGGTGGGAATGAGGATATCAAGATGGAAAAAAAAAAAGAGCCCATGTTTTGGGACATGCAGACACACACACAATCACATACTGTATACATAATATAAGCAAAACATGTCAGTCTCAGGGGAAGGTTTAAAAATAGGAAGCTAATTAAAACTGTTTTAAAAAAAACTAGAAGCACTGAAATGTCCACGAAGCAGAAATAAGGGCTAAGAGAATAAGGTATATCAGTCAAAGAGAACAGAACTATATGAACATAGAGTCCCCAAAATTTCACCTCAGAAAAATCTACATGAGCCTCCTCAGGGAGTATCAACTTTCAAGGGCTTTAATTTGCAGTGGGAAAAGGTTTTATCTTGATCTTCAGATCCTCTGGATCAAGGTCTAACATCTTAAGCCCATCATGAGGAAACCACAGGGTCAAACCAAATGGGAAATGCACCAAAGAACTTTACCCTATCTACGTCACCAACCTCGGTCAAAGCCAATGAGCAGCCAAGAAATGGACAGAATGTAGTAGGGAAACATTGGGTAATATCAATCATCTGCGTATCTCTACCATGTGTAGCAAAATTCCCTTTATTTAACAATAAATATATGAATGCCAGCTATGTGCAAGACACTAGCTAAGTGCTGAGGAGAGCACAATGATAGATATGATCTCTCTGCTCTTGAAGGATATAAATTTTCTTTTCTTTTTTGTTTTTAATATTTTATTTATTTGACAGAGAGAAACACAGCTAGAGAGGGAACACAAGCAGGGGGAGATGAGAGAGGGAGAAGCAGGCTTCCTGCTGAGCAGAGAGCCCGATGCGGGGCTCGATCCCGGGTCTCCAGGATCATGACCTGAGCTGAGGGCAGTCGCCCAACCAACTGAGCCACCCAGGCGTCCCTACAATTAAGAACCTTGATAATAACAACTGATGGTTGACTACTTCCTTTGAAGCAGGAGCTAGAAAATACTTTACCATGCATTCTCATATTTGATCCGCCAAACAGCAGCAAAAAAAACCCCTCTGAAGTGGATCCCATCATATCCCTAGTGTATAGATGAGGCATACAGGGCTAAGGAAGTGAAGTAATCTGCACGACGTAGCAGAGCAGGGACTGGAACCCAGGACTATCTGGCTCTTAATCATTATGCCTAATGGCACTGGTCACATGGGAGGCAATTAGTAAATTCTTTTTCCCATTCTCTGAGCTCCTTGATTATAGCAGCTTTCCGGCAGGGTAAGACCTTTCTCTACACACATGGGAAGCAAGACACTACTGGCACTTGAGTAACCTCATTAAAATAAAAGCCCAAAATGTTCAACAATAATTCAGCCATTTTGTGTCCTCTCTCCACTTAGCCTTGCCAAAAGCTAAGTGATAAGATGGACAGCAGTGGCCAAACAGAGGAACAGGGAGATTATAGAGAAATCAGCACAAGCTGAATGTCCACCAGCAGTGCTAAAAGGGATAAAACTATGAGATATCTATGCTAGCAACATTCAGCAATTAAAAGGAAGGAATAAAAAAGATCAATGTGTACGTTGTTGAGTGAAAAAAACTAAGCTACAGAATGAAACATACAGTAATAGGCTTAAAAACACACATAAGGGCGCCTAGGTGGCTCAGTGGGTTAAAGCCTCTGCCTTCAGCTCAGGTCATGATCTCAGGGTCCTGGGATCAAGGCCCACGTTGAGCTCTCTGCTCAGCAGGGAGCCTGCTTCCTCCTCTCTCTCTGCCTACTTGTGATCTTTCTCTCTCTCTCTCTGTCAAGTAAATAAAAATCTTTAACAGACCAGTTTGAATTTTTTAATTAAAAAAATAATTAATTAATTAATTAATAAAAACACACACAAAATAGATCACATGTCAGCTCACAGAAGCAATCACAGCGCAGTCCTGGAGAGCAAGAGCTCTAGGATCCTGAATCCACTACTAGCTACCTGCATAGCCTAGAGCCAGCAAACTGCCAAACCTCACTATGCCTTGGTTTCCTCACTTAAAAAATGGAAGCGATGATAGCCAACTGTGAAAGCTGAGTGAGCTAAAACATGTAAAGTGCTTAAAATAGCACCTGGAATCCAGTAAGTGCCTACTAAGTGTAAATTACAATTATAATATCACAGAACATAGATATCACTGTAAATGCACACAGAATATTCTGGAAGACCACTACCAATGAACTTCAAACAATTACTACTTCACTCTAAAGGGAAAGGTAAGGAATGTAGGTGATAAAGGAGGTTTTGGTCTTATTTTACAATGTTTGAATTCTTGCAAGGATGCACTTCTGCATTACTCACAAACAAAAACTAATGATAAAAACTAAAAGTATTCCCAAATGCCAAAGGCACCCAGGCATTTCTAACTTCCAGGCTTGAGTACAGACTATTCAAAAGAACAAGAAAAAGCCAAGGGAGCCAGAAAAGGTGTAGCTGAAGTCCCTGCCACAGAAGCAGCACTAGTTGCCAATACCCGAATCTCTCCCTTGGCCATATTCGCACCCCTGCAGTGGCCTCCCCCATTTCACCTTCCAGGCTGGCATCCCGTGGTACTGGAGCTCTCCATCCCTGATGAAGTTGTAGAGAGGTGAATCAGGAACAGAATTCAGGTCCCCACACAAGATTATGGGGCAATGGCTGCCATCCGACAACCTGGCTACTTTGTCCACTTCAGCCAAGAGAATGGCCATCTGGGCCAGCTTGACATCACCCCGGCGTGGGTTGTATAGGACGTGGGTATTTGCCACACAGAGAGGGGCCACCGAGACTTGTCCCAGGCCTTCTGGGACTAGTGGCTGCAACAGCAACACTAAGCCCACGTTGTCCCGATTGAGGAGCTCCAACCCAGGCCGGAAGTATTCCACAGGGCTGGCACAGAGCAGACGGAATCTTGTGGGCTTGTAGCAGACAGCACAGCCATCTGTCTTACACCCGGTCCTCCTCTTGTAGAAACAGGTAAAACCTGCAAGAACACCCGGCCAAGGAGATGGGTCAGAGACCTCCAAGCCTGAAACCCTCCAACCAGTGGCAGTAGCCAGGGCACGTGTGCCTATGGCACTGTTCCTGTGGCTCAGTAAGGGGGTTCCTGTCCTTGCCAACTCCTTGGTTCTGCAGCGGTTCCCTTACAACCAGATGATGGACTGGCTAAAGGGGAAGTAGGATAGAAGGGTATGAAGCAGTATCACTGGATAGGAAAAGCATGGATTCTCAGAATCAGACAAATTAGAGTCCTAGCCCCACAACCTACTAGCTTTGTAGCTTGGGTGACCTTGAGCAAGTAGCACACATTTTCAGAACCTCAGTCTCCTCACTGTAAAAATGGGGATAACAATAACTCAGCCTCACAGGGTAGGTTACTTCAAGGATTAAATGGCACTAAATGTCAGAACTGCTTTAAAGCTGCAAAACTCTTTCTTTCTCACCGATACACAGGGGAGAATGAGGATTTACTGAAGCAAAAGAAAAAGATGGTGCCCTCAGAAGAGAGCAAACAGGGCCGGAGGAAGCAGACCGCTGAACATGCCAGGGGGCGGCATTACCCATCATTCGCAGAGAAGGCTCCAGCTGCTCCCAGTAATGATCTTCTTGGACTTCCTGGAGACACAGGATCTGGGAAATTGACAAGGAAACCAATCACTCCAGAGAGTGCTGGAAAGTGACTCCCACCCAAGGAGCAGGTCCTGAGGCCACGTGGGAAGCTGCTGCTTGTTTCAGGCAGGGTGACACTGAAACTTTCTACAGGACAAACTCTTCCCAGACAGCCACCACCAGCAAGGACAGGCCTAGAGTTAAGTTGAGTAGACCGGATGCACACATTGGATTTTCCCACTTCTTAAATCCTTAAGTCTCCCTCCCTGAATAAAGGTGCTGGAAAGTGTGTACCTATGGAGTCTTCTCAGCACCTGCCAAAAATTCATTTACTCCAGGCAGGAAAGCTCCAGCCCTAGGCAGAACTCCAATCCTATAAAAAAACTATGGGTTGAACTCATTTTCTAAGAGCACTGGGAAATAGCCCAGGTTCAAAGCAAATACAAGATGGCACTTCTTCCCCTCTTCACTCACATCGGGGTCCCAGTGCTGGAATTCCTGCATGAGATTCGCAAAGCGATAGTTCCAGTTGAGGATGTCTGGGTGACAATGCACGTAGAGCTCTGAGCTCTGCTGCATCAGGTCCTGGGCCAGGATGTTATAGGACATCAGAGTGAACTGGAACTGAGGGCCATCCCCTGCCTCCAGGCCTTGAGCATCTGGCTGAGCGGAGAAATCCTCCCATTCTCGCCATAAGATTTCTGCAAAGGGGTTGGAAAGAGGAGGTCCACAGGTACATGTTATCCTCGGGCCCCATCATCTCCACCACTGACTCAGAGATACTATGCCTCAAGTTCCATTTTTTAATCTTCCCTACCACACATCCCTCTCTATGGCTATTTGAACAGCACTTTTAGGACATTTCCAGACTAGATAATAAACTCCACAAAGCCAGAGACAATCTCGTCCCTAGCATAGTACTTGGCACCTAGTGCATGTTCAAAAATCTAGGCTAACAATTTTGCACTTTTGATAAATCTTTAGGTCTCTGGAGAATCACAGATCAATGTGCTTCATAGTCACCTGAGGTGAAAGACATTTCTAGAGTAATCTCAGCCTTGAGTGTTTCCTAACCTTTAAACTCAAAAAAGCCTGTGCAGCTATGAACCACATGTCTCCATCTCCCCTAGAGCATGGAGCTGCAAACTCGATTTCAAGCCTATTTGAACCACAGAACTCATTCTTTAAATTTTGACAGAAGCCAAATATATATAACATAGATGAAGCCAGAAGATAAAATTCTGGTTGAGGCAGAGAGTGGAGACCCTGAGATCCCCCCACCACTACTCCTAGATACAATATCATGGAGAATCAAAATGAAGGCATGTTTCAGTGCTGCCTCTACTTAGCTATGTGACTGCAGGCATGTCCTGCTGCCTCCCTGCTATTTTATCTGTAAGACCACAGGGCTGGATGAGATCATCTCTAAGGCCCCTCTAGATCTGATACTGTAAGATTCTCACAAAAACAGAATGTAGCAACAGAGCTCCCTGCCAAAGAATCTTCTCTTCAGCAATGGCTCTGCTCCCACTGAAGACAAGCTGCTGCCCAGGCTCACTCAGCCAGTTGTCAGACTCACCATGATATGGGATTTCCACTGGGGGAGGCTGCAACTGCCCCAGGCCATCAAAAGGCCAGATGGGAGCCTCTTCCTGGGGCAAAGGCTCAGGTGCTATGCTCCAGGCCACCACTGCAGGGTCCTCTTCCCACTGCTCTGCAGCCAGGGCACCCATTGGGAGGACAGCACAGTCTGCATATTGGGGGCCGGTCTGCATGGGGACAGCTGCCCACATTGGGCCCTCGACCTCTGGCAGCGGCTCCTCTCCTAGCACCTCGGGGAAAGGCTCCTCCAGGTTCTCTGCTGCCCGAAGTTCACTCAGCTGCCTGCCGGACCACTTGTCCTCTGAAGCAGCATCCTGTTCTCCGGGATTATCCATCAGGAGTGCCAGGCTGCTCTGGGCTAGTCCCTTATCTACAAGGGGACCCTCACTCGAAGTTGAGAGCACCTGGCTTGACCCTTCTTCTTGCCACTGCTGTAGCAGGCCCTCACACTCCTCCTGGTCGGGCCCCCGAGGGGCCATGGCAAAGTCGCCCTCTACCTGGGTGGACGAGCTCTTCGCCAGGAGGGCATTTTTTCGACATGTGAAGAAAGCATCTAAGAAGCAAGTCAAAATACCGTGTTATAAGATGACAATACCCCCCAACCCATACTCTTCTCCCATCTAGTCCCATACAAAAGTCCCATACAAGCAAGAATCATATGCACCTTGCTCATCACTGAGCCTGCCCATTTTAGTGCCTAGAACCCCATTATCATTAGCATAAAGTGCTCACTATGTGCCAGGCACTATTCTAATGCTTTACAAGTATTAACTAATTTGTATGGTAGGGATCTGATATATATTCAGTGCGTGAATGAAAGAATGGCTGTCCCACATAATCTAGGACAAAGGTGGTCACATATAACCACCACCCCTCCTTTTACCTAGAGGTCATGACTCCTATTAAGCATCAACTCTCTGGTTCTAAGAGAACATTGAAACCAGCACTTGACCATGAATCAGAACTGTGGGTTATGACCTAGCACTGAAATTAACAAGCCATGTGACCTTGGACAATGATCCTGGTAAGATGGACTCACTCTTGACTGTAAAGGGGGACAGGGGAAGTTTGAACTACATACTGTCCAAGAGCCTTTCTAGTTATATAAATCTCCTAACCTATAAATACATTCCAAAAAAAAAGTTCTGAAGTAGACAAAAAGGGTGTCTCAAAATCTATACAATGTATTTCTTAGCAAAGACCCTTGCTCTTTTACTCAAAGCTTATATTGTATTCATAAAATCTTCACCAACTCCATTATCAGCCTTCCCATTCCATAACACACCAGAGGCTGTAAATTGGAAGGTGCCAACAAGCGACAGTTAGAGACAACTGTCATCTCCCTGCTACAGCAGCCACAAATGACACCCAATAGGCAAGAAAGCAAGTGGGAAAACTCTGTAATTAGAGCCCCCAAACCCCAAGCACAGTATTTTGGTGCAAGCAAACACCCACGCTCACTAAATCACTTATTTACAGCACAAGTGCTCACCCTCAAACACCAGAGATTCATTTATCAGCTCAATTTTTTCAAAAGGCAAGAAAACTATCAAAATGGCTCAAATGTTGAAAGATATGATCTTATTTATAGTCTATGTGGATTTATG
Source organism: Spilogale gracilis (assembly GCA_004023965.1). Lineage (NCBI taxonomy): Eukaryota > Metazoa > Chordata > Mammalia > Carnivora > Mephitidae > Spilogale > Spilogale gracilis. The sequence goes on along the minus strand of PITA01000404.1, from coordinate 12,424 downwards.
TACCTCCCAACCACTGGTTTTCAACAAGGGGTAATTTTGCCTCAGGGGACATTTGGTATTATCTGGAAACACAGTGGTTGTCAAAACTGCAGGGCTGGTACTGGCATCTAAAGGTTAGTGGAGAAGGATACTACTGAACATACTACAGTGCAAAGAACAGCTCCACAACAAATTATCCAGGCCCAAATGTCAATGGTGCTAAGACTGGGACACCCTCCTTTAAACCCATGAACTGCATTGATGGCTTTAATCTCAGGGATCTGCTAATTTCCTGTCCCTTGAAACATCCTCTACATACTAGATGGCAGAGGCTCTCTGGTTTACATGTGTGTTTTCAAATTTAGCAGATTTTTGGTGGTGGTGGTGGTTGGTTTTTCAACAGAATTGTTTCATAGGAAGGAAAGAAGGGAGTGAGGGAGGGAAGAAGGGAAAGAAAGAAAACTTTCTGTAAAAACCAAATACACAAAGTTTAAAAAAAAAAAGTGGCACTACTTTAATGAGGGGGGAGGTGGTACTTCTGCTGAGATCTCTAAACTCCGACTACTGGCCTAGAAACCTGTAGACAGTATATGTCACTAAGACTACCATCGTGGACATGGGAAGAGCTCCAGAAATGACAGCAACATGGATAGAGGAATATGCTTTAATTCTCTGAAAACAATTACTTCCATAGAATTTCTCATCCTAAATCCAGTGCCTATTATGTTCTGGGAGTGCGCTAGCACTGGAGATACACGGAGCAAAAGAGACATGATCCTGCCCTCCTGGAGCTTGCATTTCAGCGGCAGACTCACAAATAAATCAATTTACACACACACACACGTGTAAAATTCCAGAAAGGAAAAGCACAGAATGCCATTGATCGCTTATTTCTAAGAAAGTAGCTCTTGGTTCTGTCCGCCCTCTAAGTTGCCAGAGAACATAATGGGAGTTCTGTGGGAAGTGATGGTTTCCTAAGAGCCTCGGGAATTTCAAAGACCACGAATGGCAGCGCAGGCAGATCATGAAAAAGTGAGAGTAACTCTCTCCTCCCTCTAAAGTATCAGCTGGGATTGGCTCCACCCCGCCCCATCTCTAAAGGCACGGGAGACTACTTCAGCGCTCGGGTTTAAATGATCCCCAGAATGTGAGCACCTGGGTTTCAACGAAAGACACCGCGGCAGAGCCGAGAGGCGGCTGTGAAAGGTGAGTGTGGAGTAATCCGGGGAAGGCAGGTACGTGCGGGTATTCGGCCCACAGACTTCCCCCCCCCCCGCCCCCGACAATTCGGGCGTTCGCCTTGACCCGAGTTGCCAACCCTCGCCGACTCCCCAGGGCAGTGACTCGGCGGACCCCTGAAACCTGTGCACCCCCGGGGCCCGGGAAGGGCGGCTCCTGCCCCTTTGCCGGTCCCCTCCCACGTTAACTGTGGCCGGACGCCACCAGGCCACGGGCGCCGGGAGAGGAGGGGCGCCCGCGAGGGGCGTCGGCCAGGCCCGCGGCCCGTGGGGTCCAGGACCCGCACCCGGGCCGAAGGCCGCCTCCCCACACCTTGGCCGGGGCACGGTGGTCGTGAGGCCCGAAGCGCCGCATGCCGCCCCAGGTCCCACGGGGCCCCGCCGACGTGGGCCCGGGCCTGGCACCCGCCTGCCAGGACGCGGGGCCGGTACCTGAGAGGGCACGGAAGAGGCGCGCGGCCGGCAGCAGCAGGTAACACAGGCACGACGCGATCATGGCCAGCCGCCCCGCTCGCGCCCGCACCCGCACCCGAGCCTGCCCCCCCCCCCCCCCAAGGCCGCCCGCGGGCCCTCTCAGCTCGCCCCGCCCCCGGGTAGGCTCACGTGGCACCACGGAGCTTCAACAACAACTTTATTGGGAGCGCATTGCCTTGCGTGGGTCCGTGGGGGCGGGGAACCTGTTCCTGGGGCAACGGCCAGGCCTGGCTCCCAGAAGCCCGCCAGAAGCCCAGTTTGAAAATTGAGCGCCCCTGGAGGCTGCGCAATATCATTCCAGGGCCACGGTTTCTTTCTTTTCTTTTTTTTTTTTTTAAGATTTTATTTATTTATTTGACAGAGAGAAACACAGCCAGAGAGTGAACACAAGCAGGGGGAGTGAAAGAGGGAGAAGCAGGCTTCCCGCTGAGCAGGGAGCCCTATGTGGAGCTTGATCCTGGGATTCTGGGACTATGACCTGAGCCGAAGGCAGTCGCTTAACCAACTGAGCCACCCAGGCGCCCCTCCTTTTTTTCCCCCCCAAAGATTTTTATTTATTTATTTGACACACACAGAGAGAGATCACAAATAGAGAAGCAGGCAGAGAAAGAGGGAGAAGCAGGCTCCCTGCTGAGCAGAGGAACCCCCCCCCCATGTGGGGCTCTATCCCAGGACCCTGAGATCATGACCTGAGCCAAATGCAGAGGCTTAACCCTCTGAGCCACCCAGGCACCCCCACCACCACGGCCATGGTTTCATTCCCACTTTTGCCACCTAAGTAGGGGTCCCTCTAGGGTACACTATAACCTGTAAAATGAGGGACTGGACTTTCTTTAAAGCCTCACACAGCCTGACTTCTATAATCTATCTCTTCTTATCCCACAGAAGAGAGCACATTCTTCCCCATTTATTTTCTTTTCCTGACTCTGCTAAGTCTTCCCCAGATCAGATTCTAGGTCACAAGTTGAATCTACACCTTTGTCTCCTTTCCTATCCTATTCCAAATGGGCCCTGTTTTTACCTAATCTGGGGGAAACGGAGTGTCCCATTGGTAAGGGAGTCAAGAAAGGCAGGGGGAAAAGCTCCACAAGGCAGGGACTGAGTCTGGTTGGTTGGTTGGTTGGTTGGTTTTCAGTTGGTTTTCTAGTGCCTACAACAGTGCCAGGCATATAGTCAGGACCAAATCTTTGTTGACCGAACAAAGCACCTGTCACTAAATGAAGGCCAGGTCTTCTGTCCATTCTGTGCTACCTGAAGACCTCTTTAAGTCTCTCTTCCCCATCCCTCACCCTCAGCCTACCCCAGCCACACTGGGAAGCAAGGACTATGTAATACTCCCAAGTTCAGTACCTAGTGTCTGAGCTGTGTGATTTCCGATTTGTGGCTGGAGCCTCGGTTGCTCGGGGAAGCCTTCTGGGGAGTCACCAGATCCAGGACCAGCTGGGTACATCATAACACTGAAAGGCTAAAAGGAAGAAGAAGGAGAGAGTCAGTCTGGCTTCAAGTAATAGTGTTCACCTGTTGCCTGAGATGAAACAGAGGCCTGAAGGACAATCTGAACGTTAGGAAGCTTCTTAGAATCTAGTGCACAAATGTCCGCTCTGCCTAAGGGGCCTCCAAAGCCAGACCCACTCTTTTCAGGTGGCCGAAATAGACCTTTGTAACTTCCTGACATTCTGTCCCAGTGGTCACCCAGAAGTCCAAGTTCTAAATCAGATCCTAAATCAAGGTACTTACCTAGAGCCTATGCTTGTCATTTTGTGAAATGAGGGTTCCCTTATCCACATAGAAATGTTTTAAAAATACAAATTCCTAGGCCCTACTCTCAGGTTTCTGATTTAACAGGTCTGGAATGGAGCCCTTAACACGGACCAAGTTATTCTGGTGCACAGTTAGGGAACCTCTGCTAAAGGACCTGCCCTCAACTGTGCAGTTCAGTGCATGTGTGAGCAAAATGTGTCAGGCCAACTGATGCCATACTCTTTTGGTGAAAAGGCTTTTTCCCTGAGGCTGAGTAAGTGAGACTGCCCTCCTTTTGTTTCCCAATCCATAATCAGCTATGTTGTAAACTGTAGGGGAGTGTGAGCATCACAAGGTCTGGAGTTAGACCACCTGAGTTTCTGGCTCCGCCAACCTCACGCCTGTGGAACCTCTCAGGTTACTTAACCTCTTGGAGCCTCAGTTTCCTCCAACCTAGGGTAAG